>JAMPIV010009774.1:0-59089 GCA_024509875.1 Oreohelix idahoensis
GGGGTGAGTTTTGTGTGGATAGGGGGGGTTTGTTGAAAATAAGAGTATTATTTGTTGAGTGGGAGGAGGAGAAATGGCCTTCCTCCTTTCGGAACGGAATAGAATATGGCTCTCATACAGATTGGGTTTGAGTCTACCCAGTTTCATGTCATACTTGTTTGCAAATTTGTGTATGGCCTGGGTTATCTGTTAATACATCTGTATGTTCCTCCAGAACTTGTTGAACTCTCTCCCTCTGGTTTTTAGTCAGGTGCTTACTGACTTTTACCTGTGCTGCGGTTTCACAAGGATGTAATGGGTATTCATGTGAGGTGAGTGGTGCCTTTTGCATTTGAGTTGCGAATAGCCAATCGGTCAGTAAGGGGGGGCTTTCCTGGAGTGGTCTGTCCAGATACTTCTTTAACAGGTTTACATGATAAACTTTCTCCTTCCCCTTTTTGTCAATTTTATAGTTTGTTCTAGACACCTTCTCTAGTACCGTATATGGACCTTGCCAACCAATTTGTAATTTATTCTGGCTTCCGGGTAGTAGAAGCAGCACCTTCTCTCCGACTGCCAGTTCCCTGTCCTTTGCCTTCCTATTAAAATATGCTGCATGTTTCTTCCTGGCTTGTTTCAAATTATCATTTGCCAGTTTCCATCCAGCTTTCAAACGAGTGGTCAGTTCGTTCACGTATTGATAAGATGAGGTAACAGTGGTCTTCCATTCAGTCCTTCATTCATCTGTCCAGGTCCTTAATATGCTTCTAATGGACCTTTTATTGGCCTCTCCCAATTAGCAGAGTTGCGGGAGGCCATCCCGGTTGAACTATGTGGTACCTCCCGATACGCAAACAATGCGGCGGGCAGGAATTGATCCCACAGATCCGGTTTTTCGTGTGCCAGCTTTCTCAGGATAGAAATGAGAGTCCCATTGAACCTCTTTACCTGGCCGTTCCCTTGCGGATGGTACGGACTACAATGAAAGTGTCTGGCTTGAAATAGCTTAAAAACTTCTTCCGTTAGTTTCCCCTTGAACTGAGAGCCATTATCAGTCAAAATGTGATGCGGGAATCCTAATCGGGTGAATATTGTAAGTAGTGCCTCTGCTACATGTTTTGAATCAATTGATGGCAGGGCTACCGCCTCTCCCCACATAGAACAAGTGTCCACCAGAGTAAGGATGTAACTGTTCCTCCTCTTGGTCCGAGTGAGAGGTCCCACAATATCCACTGCAACCCTCTCAAAAGGTGTTCCCACTATGGGCATTTCCCCTAGAGTTGCAGGAGCAGTCCAGTGATTTGGAGCTACCCTTTGACATTCTGGACAGGATTTGACATATCTTTTTATATCCTCCGTTATCCCTGGCCAGAAGTAATGACAAGCTATACGCTGTCCTGTGGCGCTGATCCCCATGTGACCACTGAAGGGAATCGCATGCCCGAGTTCCATCACTTTATCCCTATATGAAGTGGGAAGAACCAGCTGGTTGTGACCATTTGTTCCAGTTCCGGCCTTCCTGTATAATAGTTTGTTCTTCATAAAATATTCCCCCTTGCTCGGAGGTGTGTGGCATTTGGGCAATTTTTTAAAACATGGCTTGAGTGTTCTATCCTCAGCCTGCGCCTTCCTCATCTCCTCTGGATGAGCATTTATAGGTTCACCTTCTTCCTCCTTCTTCTGTGACCTGGTCTGCACTGTCGCCATGATCACAGTCTCTCGGGATTCCCCAAGAAGACGTATCTACACCCCAATATCAGAGGGTAGATTGGTTCATCTATCACTGCTGCTCTGATTTCTCCTTCCACATAGCGAGTTTTCACCGTTATCCTTGCGATGGGAAGTGTCATGAGTGGTATGTCCTTAGTCGCCCCTTGTATTTCCACTGTTTCTGTGGTATACTGACTTGGGTCCACTAGGCTAGACTTCACAACTGAATCATAATCCAAACCTGTATCATAAAGGCACCTTATGGTGACCCCATTACAAATAACATCCTCACAAACTGGGGGTGATAAGGTTCCTGCTGTCCATTAGGATTAACCTTTAATCTTTGAGTCCCCGACTTCATTGCAGCAATGTTTGAAGGTTTCCTTCTACAAAATTCGGTGTTATGGTTATCTTTCTTGCACCATTTACACCATCTTTTTCCTTGGTTAAACGGGTTTCTTTCATTGGATTTTTGGTCATTGAACTGTGAGTTTCTGTCTCGATAGTCATTTCTTGGCCGTTCAAAGTTTGTCCAGCCCTTACTACCCTGTTCTCTATTTTCAAATTTATTAAATGGCTGTGGAGCTTTAAAAGTTTCTATATGCTTCTTTTTTGTGCCACTTTCCTCTGCCTGGGCTGCCTGATACCTCTCAGCGACATTAAAAACCTCCCCCAACTTCTCTGCACCTTGTTCCATGAGAAATTTTCTCATGTCTGGAGCCATGGACTCTCTCAATTGCTCTATCATGATCATCTCCTTAAGATCTTGGGTCTTCCCCAGAGCCGTCCATTTCTCCATATAGGTTTCCAGTCTGGCAGAGAATTGGTGGTATGTCTCCCCAGACAACAGTTTGGCATTTCTAAATTTCTTACGATAAAATTCACCATTTTTTTCTTACCTCAATAACAAAGCCTGCTTTAACATGTCATAATTGTCTTGGTCTTCTCTGTTCATTTTAGCAAATACTTCATAAGAAGTACCTCTCAGTCCCTGTGATAACTTTAAACTCCACCTCTCTCTCTCTAACCCATATGTAGTAGCTAGTAACTCAAAACGTCCGAGGTACCCCTCGATGTCATCGTCTTTTTCAACAAAATTATCTAAATGAAACCCCATAGCTGATGTTGAGGCTCCCAGACTGGGAGTAGCATCTGAGGCAAAAGGGCTGGCACCATTTTCAGGAGCCTGGCCTTGTAACTCCAGCTCCCTCAGTCGTAATTCGTGCTCCCTTTGCAACCTTCTATCTTCTGCCTCCCTTTGCTGTCGCTTTTCTTCTGCCTCTAATGCTTTTGCCTCTTTGTCAGCCTCAATATGCAGCCTCTTAGCATCAGCCTCTAACCTCTTCTCTTCAGCCAACCTTTCAGACTCTAATTTTCTTTCAGCCTCTTTTTCTAATCTTCTTTCTTCCAGTTCAATATACTTATCACATTCAGCCGTTACATATTGAATTAAACCCTGACCATCCATTCCCATATCCCTCGCCGTTAGCACAGCAGCTGATCTGAACTTAGCTAGCTCCGCCATCACACAAAATACAATGATCAAGGTAAAATTTCCAACCACTAAAGTAATTCTAATTACTATAATCTAAAGTAATTCTAATTAGCCAGTTAACTAATTAATTACCACTGGCTGTGAAGATTCACCAACTTTTAATTTCACTTTTAATTTTAAGGGACACTTTTAATTTTTACAATGTGTTCCCCTAATTTTATTCTCCCACCAGGAGATCCTAATATTACTGTTAAGCTAATTATCCCTGGACAAGACCCCAATATATGTAGTGGATTTGATGGTACTGTATGGTTGTGATATTACCTAGTGTGATGCATGAGGTCAGCTGTGAAGGCTCCTGAGATAAATGTAGCTGTGAATTTACAGAAGGCCCTTCTTGCTACCACTTACGACCTCACACATATCTTTTTTTACTAATGAATGTGGCTACGTTAAAAATCTAGGGTACTGATATGGAATGTGTTGTGGTAGATTACATACACACACACACACACACAGATATTTAATAAGTCTAATAATATTAATAAAAATCTATAACACACTGAACTAACTCACGCTGTGTAAAATTTTGATATTTAAATTTTCTTTAAGTTTATTTGTTCTGAACCAAGGTTTTATTTTGGTCAGAACATATGAAAGGTTTTGAAATTATGAATGAAATGCATGAATATATGGCATAATAAATGAAAGGTGTGTACATATGAATTTTACAAGACTAGTTAATATTACTACTGTTTATATTTGTAATTTATCTGGGAGAACGATTAATGGATGTGCTGTTGGGGTGGCTTCATCACTCCCAGTCTATGACTACCAAACATTGTCCATTTACTGATGGGAGGAATACAAGTTTATTTCCCAACAAGGTATGTTCTAGTTGATGGGAATATAGTTGGTGTGTTAGTTAGAAAATAAGTTGGTGAATGTCCAGCAGGCCAGACGCTCACGTATCTTGACTGATTAGTTCTGGTCCTGGAATCTGGTCGCCCCACCTCTCCGTGCTTGGGAGCAATATAAGGCTGCTCTGCCAAACTACTATACAGCACGGGTCCTCACTTGTATTTTACAACACAGCATTTGACACCACTTTGGTGCCAAATAAAAAACTCACAGTTCTGAAATAAAAGTATTGGGTCATGTGTCAGAACTCTATTTCCTGAGCCACTTCTACACATAACACTACACAACAACACCACATAGACGGGGTCAGATCTCTCTGACCATACAGCACATCTTACCAAGTTGGTTTTACATAGTATAAGTTCCCCAAGACTACATATTCTGAAATATGTTCATTAGCTTCCTCCCATTGAATAGGATAGGTGATATGTTCCACTGATCTCAACACTTGATCCGCCCTTCATAATCCTTGCTGGCGTTTATGTATTTTGTTTGTCTCTAGACCCTGAACTGGGGCTGGGGATCTAGAGCGAATCCTTACTTGTTGTAAGGGATAGATTTTGATATGGCAGTATCAAATCACTCGAAACATTAAACAATATTAAAATACACAAAGAAATACTTTCAGTCTTACCAGAATTATGAATAGAGAACACAGTTATATGCTAGCAAAACTCAGCTGAGCTGCTGGCTCTAGTATGGCGTCCCTCTAAATATTGCAATTAGCTTCTGGGAATTACACCACTGAAGAATTACTGTGTCTACTACTGGACAATTTATGATGAATGGCAAAAATGCGCGTCTGAGCGCCGATAATATGTTTATCTGTGGCCAATCACCGCCTTTCCCCCTTTTCAAATTTCAAACCTTCTACCAAAAGTCAATTCAGTCATACCTCAGTCAAGTATGTATTATTGTCTGTTGGTCCGTCTGTCTCTACTTGCGTTTTTTACAAAAACACACTTGTTTATACATGCATTTCCTACACGAATCTGCCTCTAGAGTTATTTTTAGCCACAACTTTCCACTAATTCCCCCTCTCTTTCATTCATCTAGATTTTAGCACTTGAGTCTCAAGGCCGCGACTTTTTGAAAATTAGTGACTTTTTTTGTTTCAATGCAGTCGCTCGCTGATATGAACAACACAGTCTTTTGTCAATATCTTCATTATTATCTATCCGTCTGTATAAATGAAAGCATATTATTTCTCTGCTCAAGATGGGCCATCAGGCCAGCTAGGTTTTATATTCCTAACATTATTATTAAGAAAAAGTTACTTTTCAAGGTTAATTGTTTTTTTTAAAATATGTTTGAGCATCTTCTGTAATGCGTTTGCCGCTGAATTCAAATAAAAGGGCTAAGTATCGTAAAAGCGTCCAAGAAATGACTGTTGCGTATAATAGCTAAGGTCCCTTTTGTCAATTTCTTTACCTTGTGTCAACTTGGGGACGTGAATTTTTTTCCTTTCCCCACCAATTGCGTCTTTTTAGCCTTGCTAGTTTCAAGCACGTGTTCAGTCATATTTTTCTTTTTGATCTCCGTTCTCATCCCGTCTACAAGAGTAAACGTTTTGCCTTCACGTCTAGCAAGTTAATTTCCATGGCGGGTAGTGACCCGCTGCATGGGCGATCATGTCTTCTAGTAGCTTACGCATTATTTTTATCCCTACATTTTATCTTTGGAGATATTTTAACGTTGTATCACGGTTAAATTTATCACAACTACCACACATTCTCAAGACATGAAACCAAAAAAAATGTATGTGGAAATAATCTTTAGCTTCCCTTCGAGAAGTATTTATAATTATAAACTCATTCGAATTGGCCGATTTTTAGATATCACATTAATAAATAGATTACTTTTGTTATGAATTTCCTCAAATGATGACGCTGTTTTCAAAAGTCTGTAACTCCGTCAAATATAATTTCAAACAATTAAAATGCAATCAAAAATAGAACACAGAACAAAGTTATAGTACACAAAAGAATTTTAGCGCTGTGTTTAACCAGAACGAGTGTGTAATGATTTATATAATTACTGATTTTACACACACATCAGCTGATTTTCCGCGCCAAAACTAGCAGTAGGCATTTACGTTGCAAGGAAGATTTATTACCCGGTGTCAGAATTCCGGTCACCGAAACTAAAAGAGCGCTCTGGTATAGGGTACAAACAGCCGTGTGCGTATAGTAGGAACGTATTTCTTTACTGTCTGTTCTGTAACATAGTGATAACCTTTGACCTATGTGTTATTAACTTTTTGGATTCTTTCGTAACCCAAACCACCAAGTAAGAAAATGTCATTAAAGGTTTATTGAAGTGCGCTATTTGGCGTGCGCATCTGTGTTCATAAGAGACAACAAGCGGGAATCAACATTGAAACTGGAAGGGCACATATGTGCTCATTGCTTTAACATGTGCATTATAATCATAATATTTAAAGTCGTTTTCATTCTAAACACAGAAAACAAAATAATAATGTAACAAATGAATAATTTTACTAATAAATAAAAGAGCATATTTTATACCTTGTATAATTTTTAAAAACAAATTCAGAAATCTAAAAAAATAAAGAAAACCTGTTATTTAATTTAACAGTTTTTGTATAAGTAAATTGTTTCCCTTTGAAAGTAAATAGGATACATTCCCCTAACTTCTTTTTCTCTTTTATTGTCTGCAACAGTAAGTTGTCTTTGGTAAGCTCGTATCCTACAGTTAACTATTTAGCGTCTTTCAATTTTACATACAAAATGTTTTAAGTATACCAAACGTACTTGTGTTAATACTACCAAAGACGCTATATATTACAATTCTCTATCTATTTCACTACAGTTTGGTATATAATATGTACATGTACACACACAATATTAACATAAAATTTACACTAAAAGATAGTACACTTTACTGTTTAGAATTCTTCAAATAATAGTTACGGCGCAGGGTGGAAAATAATTACGGAGTCAAAGAGATAAAGTATCATAAGGCTAAATGTTTTATATGTTTTTTAGTGCTTTTTTTTCACTTGTTTCCGAGATTCGACATCCCGTCAAAACCTGACAAGAGGTGCGATCTCTCGGTTATAAGTTGGGTTCATTGTGTACATTTTTATAACATTTTGATCCTGGACAGTTATTTCTGTCCGTTTATTTTAAATTAGCGGGTGGGTGAGTGGGGAGGGGGGCGGGGGGAGCTGTGTGGGGGGTTGGGAGTGGGGGGGACATCTTTTTGTTGCCATGAACACGTAGATTTCCGTGACATACCAGAGGTGTATAGCTGATTGCCTGGCGTCACGTCGTACGTTTATTCGAGTGTTGCTGCTTATTCAACCCAACCCATATACTTATTTATTAATATTTTCTAAGAGTAATGATTTTTACTCTATATATATTATTGCTAGTGTGACGACGTGTCGTTAAAAGTACTACTAGCTGAAATGAAGATTCATGTGTGTTTTTTGTTTCCTCCTGTGTCTACCGACAGTGTGATGCAAATGGTAAAGTAGTGAACACATATATCCTCTGCCCCTGTCAATGATAGGTGTAATCCACAATCACTATCACAGTAACAGATGTGCCCACCAAAACGTGTCATTAGCACCAAATAGCGCACTACGACAATCTTTTAAACACAATTTATTACTTGTCGTGACTTTTCTGGCCTGAGTGGCTAAAAGGTATGGCGGACCTCCTCTAATTCTGAAGGTGCTGGGTTCGGTTCCTACTACAGGGAATATGTTTTGGTGGAATTGTTGTCAGAACTAGTGGGTCCTAATAAAGTCATATTCCCCTCTGGTCTCCTGGGTCGGGAGATCGGATGCCTAGCCTTCTCGGATAAACGCGAAGAAATAGGAGGTTCCGTGTGAACGTCGCGCACGGTCAAAATCCCTTGGCAGTTGGAAATTGTAAAGATTAGGAAGTACGGCCCTGTCAGAATTGTCAAAAATTAGGAAAACCATCTCGATACAAAAATATTTATAGAATGTATAATTCCTAAATACACACATTGGGATCCTCGACGATGCTTTGGAGTTCGTACACTGTGCTGAGATATTCCTTGTCATCTATGGGGGGAGATCGTAGCATTGATGAAGTTGTCTGTGTGCAATAAAGATGGTCCTTAAAACCAAACAAACAAACCTCTTCTACCGTGGGGTGTAGAGGTTAGCCAGAGAGAGCGCCATGTTATCCTGTAAGCTGTGTTTCCTTTGGTGCATACAAGATTATTTTTTTCTCTGGACCTTGAGGAGAAGGTCTACCTAACTCTTCCAACTTCAGCAAGAAAGTCACTGTTTATATAATAAATAGACGTCAAAATTAATAGCATAGATTTAAGTATCGGAAAGATGGAACTTTAAATCCCTGTAGTGCAGGGGTCTCAGGCTGGGGCTCGTGTACCACATGGAGATATCAGAAGCATCTCACAGGGTTGCGCAGAATATTTGGTAAAAAACTACAGGGTGGGCCAAACGTCTGGAAATGTGGGCAATTCGTCTTATAAACATGTTTTCTCTCTTCTAACTTATATAATCATTTTTTCAGTGCCAATATGGATTCAACATTAGCAGCAGATGAACGCACAGAGATTGTCGTCATGTACACAAGACATGGATCCTCACAAAGAGCTGCCGAATTCTCTATGAATCCAGACGTTTGGGCCACACTGTAAATAATTCATCTGAAATATTCCAAACGTAGTAGTGTTAGTGAGTAAGTGGGGGAAGTGTGGGAGTTCTCTTTCAGAAACTACACCAAGAATAAAACTGTTAATTGACAAGGCACATAATCAAGGGGTATAACTAATTCGTTTGAATGTATTCTGATAAATATATGTACCAAATTTCGAATATTGAAAATATTGTTATGTACCAATGTCACGAGAGGGTTGATTATTATTGAAATTATTAAGTATCCTGGACACAAAGTTGTATCAGGTGATACCAGGATAGCGCCAGAAAAGTGTGTGGTTTTATAAGAAATACCCCCTTCTCTGAAAAGAGTAAGGGTATATGGACATCAAAGGTAAAATCAAGCTGTATAAGTTCCTAGAGAAGATGAGAATGTATTACTCTAAGTTCCTAATTGCTCCTCTCCAGATCCTCCTCTGGTATTATTATTATTATTATTATTATTAGCTCTACTAGGCGTATTAACTAGACTATCTACCAACAAGAACTGTAACATAACTTAAATAATTTAACGCTTTCAGTCCCAAGCAAAAACGTGCGTTTGGCACAAGCAAAAATGGCCATCCCAGTGCGTCTTTATTGTTGTTTGGAAATATTTTTTTTAAATGTTCATATGCATAAATAACCAAAAGTCCAAAATGGATGGCTAAACTTTAAGAAAATAGCGTTTTTGAGTTGTGAAAATTAGAAAACAGCCCTAGAAAGGATCAAGAGATACGAAAGCCAGTATACTGTTGATCGGGCCAAATGGGTCTAGAAGGAAGTACAGTATACCGGCTGTTGGGACTTAAGGAGTTAAGTAAGTCTGCTGGTAAATATTTACAATTTATTTTATAATTCTTCTTTCCTGCTTAAAAATCTTTAAAGAAACTCAAAATTTTATTACAACATTAAATTAATAAAACACTTGAAAATTGTTCAAAAGAATTAAAAATCTCTAAATTTGTAGAAAGTTGTCTCTTGGTTGAACGCTCTCTTTGGGTACTATATTTATATCTTAAGACCCATATGATCTCACAGTTAATGAATGATTGTCTATACTGGCTTTAACCTTGCCCAAACAAACGTCTTCATTAATATTACTGTCTGTAATCGTGATTTGACTGGTGTACTCTAAACATTAGCCTTGCTTGGACACTTATCTCGTAAATTGAAGACGGTTCGACTCTTGTCATGGAAGGAAAGATTAACTGAACTTCCTCCAGGCAGCAGCACTTGGTAACTGGGCTTCTGAACTCAAAAGGTACTTGCACCAGTCGTTCCTTCAGTAGTGGCTGACTCTTTTATGTGTATTTGGGTTGACAGGATATAACCTGAAAAATATTGGATTAACCACTATATTCTCTATCACTATCCCTTTGTTATAGATGTAGGGGATGTGAGACAGTTTTCAAACAATGTGCAAGCAGACGCACAGGACAAAATAGCACTACTAACACAATCCAGTTAACCGTGAATACATTTTACTCTAATTCCTTGGTTATAGCTATCTGCCCATGATTCGCCTCCATACATTTATTTGGTCGTGTGTAAAATACTAAGTGATATCTCAAACAATACAGTAAAGTAATTCCTTTCATCCTTTCCTATGTTTCTGGAGTGTGGTTTATTCCATCAAGAAATAATTCTTTAAATACTAGTCTAAAACTATAGACACACGTTTGCTACCATTCTCAATTTATTTGAATATTCACAGGCTTGCGTTTGCCTCCAGATATTTACACGGTAGTTCAAAACACATCTACACACTTCCTAACGCACACTGTAATTAATCAATAGAAATACATATATATATATATATATATATATATATATATATATATATATATATATATATATATATATATATATATATATATATATATATTCTTTCTTACCCTCAGGCACATACATTTGAGCTGTTAATGGTTATAATGGTCTGCTCTCAGATACAGAAGGCAAAGGCACTCTTCATTAACACATTTTCCTCTCTCGCTGTGATTTTCAAAATAGTAGTGGCCTCGATTTGCTTGATGCAGGGTCTTATATAGGTGTTAAATCATATTTTATACCTTTGGATTATGCACTTAATTACCTATGGATATTTTTGCTTACCTGATGTGTCATGATTTCCGTGACCGGTAACCTGTGAAGTGTACCGTTCCTGATGTCGATGTTACTGTGTGAATAAACTATGTACTGTGAATTGGATACGAATACTAGTCTTACCCGTTGGTCTATTCTTGACCGTACGTTGCTGTAGTGTGAGTGACTGTACCATACACACACTTAAAGAACCTATACACATTCGCGTGTATATATATATATATATATATATATATATATATATATATATATATATATATATATATATATATATATATTCACATCTGTCGGCCACCTGTAAGCCCGACCATAAGCTGATTGCCTTCATCAGCAAAAGATATTAACATTGTCTTCCTACGCCACTTACATAGCAGTAACATAAGTGGTGGCCAGTATGGAGAGTACAGTTCAACTTCTGTGGGTAACATAACACCCCATATCACTTGCTGATCATTCTTTGTTTCATTCCATCTCTTCTATTGACTTTTCAGTTATGGGTTCATATTTTGTTTATGCTTCCATATTTCATCTACGTGTCACTTGATTCTACTTGTATACTTCTTCTTCATACTCTACCCACACTTTCATCTCTTTATTGTTGGGTTAATTATATGACTTAACATAATGTAATTCTTTGTGGTTGATATTAGAATGTCATCGACCTCGCATTTTTTTATTCAATTTTTTTCACAAAAAAATGATATGCTTTTTCCCCGGGGGTCGGTGTAGTCTGTTAAGTCATATTTTGTTAGTAGGAGTCAGGTGTTACAGATTTGTGTGTATGAGTCGGATTTCAGTACACACGCTTTTAAGCACGCTTTTGTGATGAGATTTTTTTTTAGCTGGGGGCTTTATGCTCAGTAATTTTTGAACACAGCTCTTTTGACTAGCTGTTAGTTTGCATTTTAGAAATAGGATAAAGAAACTGTCGAATGTTCTATGAGAAAGTTTGGGGGGAAAGGCGGTTGAATTCAGCTCACATCTCAAGCTGCGAGTTCACGCTGGAATGAATTTTACTGAGCTGTTTTGAGCAGCTGATTTTTCGTGACAGTGTTTTTCGAGCAGAGCTCCGGGATGGTCGTTTTTCCCATCTCGTTAGTGTATATGAAAATATTAAATCATAATGGAACTAGCATCTGTGCAAAGATAATAAGGTAAGTTTATATCTAGTACCCTCAATGTAGGAGGATTAGAAAAAACATATGCTTTAATATACTCTAACGCGGCCTGGAGCTCTCGTGAACAGTGCACGTGATTGGGTAAGTTCTTTTTCAACAGAAAGGAAATGTCAGTAGTGGCAGCAGAAAGATTGGCAACAAATCTACTGTAGAATTGAACTAGACCTAAGAGACTATGAACTTGTTTTTTCGTAGTAGGAGTGTATACGTTCAGAATTTTAGAGACATTTTGTGGGACGGTCTGAAGACAACTGTGCCCAACCTTGTGACCTAAAAATAAAATCTCTTCAAAGGCAATCATAATGTTGGTAGGTCGAGCAGTCAAGTGATGAAAACGAAGAGTGTCTAATAAAGAACGCAGACCTACGAAGTGCTCTCCCCATGTAGAGCTGAACAGACATATGTCGTCTATATAAGTTACTATGTCAGATCCGTGTGAGAGAATTTTGCGCATCATTCTAACGAATGTGGCAGGAGCGTTCATAAGCCCGAAAGGCACGAAATTCCACTCTTATAAATAACGTGGGGTAGAAAAAGCAATTAGTGGCTCGGCCCTATCAGTTAATGGAACGTGCCAGTAACCTTTGGTAATATCAAGTTTCGTAAAAAAGCAGAGCCTAGCAAGGCGTGATAACAGATCTTTAAGCAAGGTTAGGGGTTTAGCATAGATTATTATAAGGATATTGAGGTTACGATTAGCAAAATATATTCCCATGTTGTAGTCTTTTTTTCTAATAATCACTATGGGTTATGTATACACAATCCCACTCCGGAAGTTTACGACGTATTCAAATGATGACTGATCATGCTGAGTCATCTTCTTTCTTCTTTGATCCTTAGCCGCCGACCGTCGAAGCAGTCAGTGGCCATCACGCCATGTGGCGTCTTGTAGGGTAACAACAAACTGATTCCACTTTGCTCGATTGGTGGCCATCCTTCGTACAGTGCCCCAACTATGGTTCATACTTTGCATCTCAGCTTCCACAGTCCTCCGCCAAGTTGTTTTTGGTCGGCCTCTCTTTCGTTTTCCTTGAGGGATCCTGAGTACGCTGTTATTGTGATGGCATCGGGGTCTCTTCTGAGGACTTGGCCAACCCAGCTCCAGCCTCTGCCAGCTTTGATGAGGTGCATGTCCTCTTGCTTGCTCCGAGTAAGCAGATCTTGTTTGGTGATGGTTATTAAGCCAGAAGATTCGGTGAATTTTTCTTAGGCATGTTGTGCAAAAAGAGGACTATTTCGACATCTTCTTCTCTGTAACTCTCCAGCATTCCGCACCATAGAGAAGCACAGAAAGCACACAGCTCTGATATAATCTTCATTTTGTTCTTGTGCTGTATAGAGAGGACTTCCAGATGTTGGTTAAGCTAAAAAATGATGTTCTTCCTTTGTTCATTCTGTTGTTGATGTCTTTGCTTGCTCCGCCGTCTGGTGTTACTACGCATCCTAGGTATGTGAAGGTGTCTAACTGTACCAGTTGCTGATTCCTTACTGACATGGGCTCAGACTTGCTCTTAGTGAGCTTCTTTAAATTGATGTTCAAGCCCACCTGCTGGCTATACTTTAAGTCTATCCGTTTTTTTCCTGGATGTGTTGATGTGAATGTGCTAGTAGTGCAATGTCATCTGCATATTACAGATCTTCCAATGTAGAAAATGTAGTCCATCTTATTCCTCTTTCTACTGCCCTCTGTTGTCTGGCGCATCACCCCGTCTATGACTTAAAAATAGAGTGGTTAAAAAGTGGCTTCCCGGTCGTACTCCTGTCTTCACCTCAATGGTTAAGTTTCTCTGCCCAACACCACAACTAAAGTTGGCATTCAGGATTTTTATGATTGACACTATGCAGCTTGGAATTCCATAAGCCCTCAGTATTTTTCATAAACTGTCCCTTTGTATACTGTCAAAAGCCTTTTCAAAATCAACGAAATTAATGTACAGCTGTCTTTGTCATTCTGATCACTGCTCTATAATGTTCCTGTGAGTAAATATATGATGCTGAGTCATCACAGGTTATGAAATAATTTGCATAGCCATGTCCTTGGTGGAATGATCCATCAATGCCAAATGATTAACGTCATTAGCAAAAACCAAGGCACTAAAAGCAAAATTGAACAAAATAATCAGTAACATCCTGTGAAGAAATTGTGGGTAGTTAGTAGATACTAATTTACTAATTATACGGTCACATGTCATGAGTGCTGAGAGTAGCATCCAAGTTATCATAGGCCATAAGTATATGAAATAGATGTTAGGCATAGTTTGGTTTGTGACTGATGTGCACCTGTATATAGGTACATCATTGGATTTTGGTACATCATTTTCATACTGTGTGATTCCTTCTGTTAAATTGGACTTAAAGTCATCAACGTCACGAAAACCAGACATCATATCTTTGTAATTATCATCACGAGGAGTGATCTCATCAATTTCAAAAATTGTACAGACACCAAAACCAGAATAACTAGTGTTACAAGTATAATATTCACTGGCAAGTAACTGAACACTAATAATGACTGCGTGTGCAGTTAACCGTTGTCGCCGTTCCCACGGTTCTTTTTCTTCAGGTGAGCAATCTTTGATACCGTGGATACGGCCAAGTATCAAATCAGCAATACGATTCTTTAACAGACTTAGCCTAACTCTGCCTGAAAAAATGGTATATGAATGTTAACAATGGCCGTGGAATACAATACAATTGTTCCTCCAAAAGTAATACTTTTAACAAAATCACCCGTTGCACAAGAGGGATGTATAAGAGACTTCCTTACCTCTACAGTTGTACAATCAGAATCATGGAGTACCGTCACCTGTCTATTGTTCAACAACCCTCTGTGAAGCTGAAGAGTACCTGTACCTTTATGGGCGGATAATGCCGTAACTGCAGGCAATAAGGGAACACACTTAACAGTGAAGTAGTACTTGGTTTAAAAAGAGTTAAACAATCGGGACAATGCGAAGTAACCTCAACATCAAAGGCAAAACAAGCAACTGATTGATTCATAACAGTATTGTCCTGATTATACACGGGTGCATCACCAGTGTGTGCTGAATTTGTATGGTAATTTGAATGTGCAACATCACGAGAGCGTGATTGATGTCCCTGGCGATTAAAAGAACTACTTTGATTTCTGTAGTTTTGGGATACATGCCTAGGTGAAGAATTATGATTTTTTGATCCATA
Organism: Oreohelix idahoensis; assembly: GCA_024509875.1. Classification (NCBI taxonomy): domain Eukaryota; kingdom Metazoa; phylum Mollusca; class Gastropoda; order Stylommatophora; family Oreohelicidae; genus Oreohelix; species Oreohelix idahoensis. Next base: position 15,233 of record JAMPIV010009774.1, read on the forward strand.
GTTATTCCAATCCCTGTTAAAAGAAATAACATTGTCCTGTATTCTCCAACTTGAGTTTTGTTGTTGGTAATTGCCTATATTCTGAGGTGACTAGTTTCAGTATTGTTGTCTACCTCTGTTAGAACAACCATTACTGTACCTCATAGGCACAAAATTCCTATCAAGGCTATACGATCTCAGTCTGAAATTTGTGTTTTTCCAGGCTGTGGCTAAAGCAACAGGTAAAGCCTCCTTAATTACATTATAACTGACACAAGTACCTGGATGTGCAGTGAAGAACTGTCTTCCAATTTCCTCCATTAAAGACAGGCTATATGGTTTCCTTTATCGTAAGAATGACCAACATGGTTTACTCACAGAGGATAAAACGTTATCCCTCAATAACAAATCCATGAGGCCATCATATGTTTTGTCAATACCCGACAGTTGAACCCATCTGTTGAAAGTCAAGCGAATAGCTGAAATGAACTCCGAGAAGTCGATCCCAGTCTCAGGGGTCATAGTTTTGAAACGCATACGATAACCCTCTCCATCCAGCTGGTAACGTTGCAATAATAGTGCCCAAAGAGCTTCATAATTATTTTTGTTTGGCTCGCCCATTGTATAGAGAGCAGACAATGGTTCTCCATTCAAGAATTCCATTAGTCTGGCACAAAACTGTGATTTGTCCAGTTTATGTGCTTCACATACAATTTCAAAACAACGTAAGAAGCACGAAATGTCATCAAAAATAGTCTTAAAAATGGGCAAGCGAAATGTACTAGACCCAGTATTTTGCCTCTTTGAGGAACCATAAACCTCTGAATCATCAATTTATTTACCCTGAATTGTCAGTTTCAATTCTTTTAGATGAAGAAGCAGCATTTCTCTTTCATCGGCTAATTTTGCCTTTCTCTCCTCTATTTCCCTTTCATGTGTTAACTGCATTTTCTTCTCCTCCAGCTCAGTAATACACCTCTTTTCATCTAATTCAGTCTTCTTTACCTCCAATTCATCAAGGCGCCTCTTTTTTTTTTCTCCAATTCAACAATACGCCTCTTTTCAGCTTTCTGTTCTTCCAATTCCCTTTGTTGTACTAAATTTCTCTCTTCCGATTCTCTAATTTCCCCTCCTTCTGTTTTGCTTTGGCAAACTCAGTCAAAGCAAAGTCCTTTAAAGATTCATCTTCTAATTCTAATGCTTTGCCTTGTTTGACAAAGCAATCTAAAGTAGCCATGTTAGTTGATAATGTGACTTACATAGTCGATACGAAAAACAATGGCTTGTTGCTTTACAATACGATGAAAGCAAAAAAGGTAGGAATACTATTAAGCAATAATAATAAAGTAAATCATGTAGTAACAACATGTGAAGAAAAGAAAGCAAGAAAAAATATATATTAATAAGATAGTATACGGATATAGACAAACAGTTAAACACTAGCAGCAAGGGAAAAAATACTAATGGGAAATTGAAGGTAAAACATAAAATGGAACAAGCTTACAGCAAGAAACGACAACACAGGACCCGGACAGTGTGTAAACATGAATATTGTATTAACCAAGCGACAGGAAGGTGAGGTAATAGCACGAATAAAACAACCATAACACCAAGAAAAAGAGCAATTTACAACAAGCCATTTACAAATAAATAGACGGAGCGTCACACCTAAACAAGCACTATTACAGGAAAAAAGCATTGATTAGAAATCGTCTTCGAGGTTCCTCGAACCGGAAAATTTCACGGGCTGAAGACTGTAAATCTACAGAAACATCAGTTGTGAGTTGTGCGGACATGTGATTGCTAACATCGGAACTCCTCCTAACCGCCCGCCAAGACATATAACCATCAAACATGTAAAAGAAATGGAAAAAGGCATACAGCACTCATGCAAATATCAACACAAATAAAACTAGGCCACTTATCTGACAAACTGCGGTCCCACAGATGCTCGTCAGTGGATGGCTTGTGAGTTGTATGCATAACATGGTGTAGTGAAGGAACATTATAAAAGCATCCGTCATAGCAGATAATGGAGACGACGTTCATATTATGTTGATAGAAGACTTGCAAAACCTCGCGAAGTGGATTTGAAAAAGTAACTTGAAGCATGAACAATGGCGAATATTGACGACTGCAAAAGCCTGCAGATAAGCGCAGTGCTGGTACTGGGTATGTAAATGAGTCCAACGATTTTGTTTCAAATGTCCTGCTGCTCGATCCGAAACATACTGGTCACCAATTTATATGTTTTTACGACTAGAATCCTTTGGGATGTGTGGACATATTTATAGTAAAGAGTTCATCGTGCTATATTATCGAATGCACTAGGGTGTGGTCATGCAGTACACGAAACTGGCTCAATAACTCAAGTTGTCGGGTAGTAGGTCCACAATACACATGTAGTACATATTTATTGCGTCTTCTTAACAATACAATAGCAATGGAGAATCTTCAAGATCTGTCTCCTCATAAATATGGACAGTCCATATGGCAATAAGAATGCATGTTGATATAATACATATATTCGTCTTCTCTATTCAGTTCTGGCCGTTCTGACTAAGACGTGCGTGTCATTCATGGACACCCAAGTAATGCGAACCAGAAACGTGAATTTATGTTTCTTCTTGTATAAATTACTTCTCTGTAAGGTGCGGAACTTCTTATAAGTGAAGGACTATCTTAACGATCGTTGAAACAAGTGGCGGCCTTTCAAAAATATAATGATGTCACGTAAAGATACTTAATTCCTCCACAATTTAGGGAGCTCGAAAAATACCTCTTGCTTGGACGAATGAAACATATGAAAGGCCCAGAATATTAGACATTAGAATAAATTCGTGCAAACGCGTTACATCATTGACAACCGGCGAGGTATACTATTATATAGCGTTCAATACAAGTTAAAGATCGTGCAAAACATGTTTTTGCCACAAATAGAGATATCTCCTCAAATAACAATGGATATATGCCTGCGTGTGGCAATATACCAAAACATATTACTTTTATTCCTTAACAAGTGGTTATATATGAGGCTGGCAACCTCAACATATGCAAATAGTATATTCATAAACCACTACAGCAAGCGCTGGTGTTTGTTTTATGCTAATTCGATCAGAAAAGAGAAAGCAGCGGTGATGAACGATGATTACGTAACATGTGACTAAAGTGTAAAATATCGTCGCTTTGTGAGATATATGTATTTTGTTAATTGTAATTCAGGAAAATCATTGCAGTCACGCTGTCCAAGCACATTTTTCCCAGTTCATTAACCAGAATTATTATGGTAATTTCTAATTATATTGAGGACATAATCAAAGAGTAATACTCTGTACACTCAGAGAGAGTAATTATTCAGAGAGGCTAACATTGTAGGGTGAACAACCAGACAATGCGCTTGTTAATTTGCAGCCTACACATGTACTTTGCAGAGTTATTTGTTCTTTTTATTTTTCTAAAGTTTGTGGAACGAAGCTATCAGACTGCACATGTTACGAAGCTGCAAGTCCAAAGTTCTTTCGTCATTAACTGTGAGTTAAAAGCAGGGAATCAATACTAATCACCTACACTGGACGAGTTGAGTGGAGAAGAGCCCGCATCGCAGAAGAATGGACGAAATCACGGCTGCAGGACTCACTTAGACAAGCTAAGTTTATTAAGGAAACAGGAAAAAGGACAATTGTTTTTATAAAATCCTCAACCCAAGTCTCATTGAAGATAATTTAATTACGTCTAAAATTCACCATCATTCCATCGCTATCCTAACCTGTCAAGACTAATTGATTATTTGTTATGTTACTTGTTAGTTTAAAACAAAACAATCGTAGTTGATTCGGTTTCTATCAGTATGACAGAAAGCTTATGAGCAAGACTTATATATATATATATATATATATATATAGAATATATATATAATAATATATATATATATATATATATATATATATATATATATATATATATATATATATACACATCCAGACATATATACATCCAGACATATATGTCTGATTTACACCAGCTGGGGAATTGAACGGGCGAAGGCTCGGATATATGTTAATAGTGCTATACCCTATGCAGCATTGTTCTTGACTTCTGAAAACATCATGTGAACACGACCTTGAGATAGAAGCGTCATTGTCCTTCTAACTACAACTCTGCCAAGAGTAATCTCGTTCGAAGGTAGACTCATATTAGATACTCTTGAGAGTTGACCGCTGGTGGACCACTAATGCAGAGCTAAGGGGAGGCAATCCGTGACAAACATTACACATCTGTTATTGTTATTGTTAATCAGAATCGACTTCACTGCACTCCGGGCAAATACATAGGTGCTCAGTGTCCCTCAGCAAATGTCCAAGTGTAAGAATGCTAATTGTACCTGTAGCACGCTGGTTGTACATACGACGGATGTATCCTCTCTTACGACCATTTGTCCTAGTCCCACGTTTGATGCCAAACTCGAACAGTCTCAGCCTTCTTGATTCATCCATTGCAGTGTCATTATCCAGCAGGCGATCATTAACAGCCCTTAGTATCTCTCCATTATTCATGTGCTGTGTCCCCACCATGGGTGCTCTCGAGGCCAGACTGCCAGCTCTCTCATTGCCACGTACCCCTGCATGATCAGAGTAGTATATCCACACCAGAACTTGATGCTTCTATTGATGTTTTCCATTCCTACCGCAGCCATCCATTCTGAACATTTAGAAGCATGGCTTTAGAGTCTGACAATATAACTGTCCTGGTTGAAGGAGTTTCAGACAGCCACCTCAGTACTGCAGTAACTGCCTCTACCTTCATTCTCATGCTGGAGGTTGTTGTTATGTAGGCTCCATTCTACATCAACACATACAAGTACACTGCACGTAAACAGATACTACACATCAAGCCCCAACTCTAACCCCTGACTACAGAGATTACAGTTATATAACTAGTTACAGCAACAAATACACTGTCTCGTAAATAGATACTACACATCAAGCCCCAACTCCGACAACTGACTACAGAGATTACAGTTATATAACTAGGTACAGCAACAAATACACTGTCAAGTAAACAGATACTACATATTAAGCTCCAACTCTAACAACTGACTACAGAGATTTGTTAAGGCAGATTATAATGTATTTTACATGTTGACCACATTTAGTTTGTTTAGCAGTTTAATCTACGCGGTAACAATTCTATCTGGGGGCCAACATGATGTATTTTCCACCATTTTTAATTATAAGTGAACGCGATGTAAGGTTTACGTCACTAGGTGATTATGACGTAGTATGTTCTGCAGTAATTTATGCAGACCATTAATCGAGGGCTTCTGTAGTATGAATCCGTCAGAATAAAACGTTGATGGTTTTGCTCCAAAGTTTATGAAGTTTTAACAGTTCTTCTACGTGGGTTAAGAAATTGAGAAGTACGCCACTAATATTCAAGAAGATGTCGAATTAAGTATGCAAGTTCAATGATTTTATTTTATGCAGAGGAATTTTCCGGGAGTAATCAATATTAATCTCCATATTCTGGTTGTCACTACTTGGATGTTACCCGTTATCGGCACATCTAGTAGATAGGCCAGGTATGAGACGATGTATCACGGACTGTAGGAGATTCTATATATGCATTGTTTCATAAACATTATTCTATGCTTCGTAAAGAAACATGCTGTATCTGTGGACCCTTACTACAAGTTGTTGGTGGTCGATTTATGAGGAATTGTTCTTGCACAAGCCCATGACATTCAATACATCTCATCAGCACGATGCGAATTACAGAGGTCAGATAGGAAGTAATAATCTTCTTCAATCACTCAATCTCCAATATAACAAAACTGTCCATAACTGAGAGATTTCATGGTGCTCCTGTGATGGGGATTTCGTTTGTCAAGAACATTTATTAACGGTTGTATCGTGAAAGTGGACAGTGACTGAACAAAAAAAATTTCAAGATCTCGAACGAATTTTACAAAGTTTGCTCAATTTGCATACTTGGAGCTGGAATGCGCATGTCAGCCGGTTGGCGATGAAAATGTCAGAATGCTATCGAAATACCAGCTGCGCATGTTGTTATGAAACCTACTATCAAAATGTCGAATTACAAGTCTGCCGTGGCCTTACACTGATCAAAGGGACTGTTGTTTGTTACGCCTGAGGCCAGTTTCAAGCCACCAGTCTGCCTACTAACGAAGCCTTCCATGCTGCATACTAGCGTCGGCGGAGATTTTTTCAGCTATTTAAGATAAGTACCTATCTGTGCTTAAAAAAAATTACCGGGTTATTGTTGGCAGTCCCTAGCGTAAATTCCATCTTTTATGTCTGTTTTATGTATGTTTTATGTCTGTTGTTTATTATTCGTGGGCGATTGGCGGGAACTTCGAATTTTTGCAATATCTCTCTGCGGACGATCGCAGATTCGAAGTCGGTCTGTAGGGCCATTTTGAACATTTTCATTTGAGCAGAAGGTCTGACTCGAGTAAACTCGTCGAATATCCTGTCTGTTACTGGATTTGTTCAATCATATATGTTTAGCTGCAATGTTTGGTTTATCTATATTGTATTTTCATTGGCTTAGCAATGACATGTCATTGGGCCGAAGGGCTGAAATCCGAAGTGTCGCTTTTTAAGAAAACAAATGGAAGAAACTACTCTTGCACATTCCATGTTTAATTAGTAACTTACAGAGTAGAAATTTGTCATCAGACTTTTAGGTCCACTTGAATAGAGTTAAAAAAAAAAATTAAGTAGGAAATTAAAAGAAGGAGAAACTGAAGTTCCTTCTACATACACTACTAACATGGCATTAGAGATGATATTCTTTGAGAGGAATGGGAACCACACAAACAACAACAGGATAACACTTTGGTAAAAAAGTAACAGATACACAGACACAAATCATTATCTACGCTAAACAGCACTGTCAATTATTAAATTACTATATTTACAACTTACGTATCACGTCAGTGTTTATATTCCAAGAATTTTCCTTATGTAGATTGTGTGGAATGAGGATCATTTTGGACACAAACTCTAAACAGTAATCCACAAACTCTAAACAGTAATCCACAAACATATTCAGCATAGACATCTTTACCAATGATTCTAATCATGTCAAAATCCACCCTCCCCTAGTCTCCTAGGTAATGAGATCGGATGCCTAGCCTTCTATGACGAGGATGAACAAATAGGAAGTCACGTGTGCAAGTTGCGCACGTTAAAAATCCCTCGGCAGTTACAAATTGTAAAGAGGATATAAGGTCAATGCCCTGGCAAAATTTAAAACTTAGAGACCTACCCACCACAAAAATATTTATAGAATGTGTGATTCCTTAATACACATATTGGGATTCTCTCCATTGCTACTATACTCCATTGCACTATGCTGAGATCCTCCTTGTGTGATCTAAGAGAGGAGATCGGAGCACTGATGGAGTTGTCCGTGTACATCGAAGATAGTCCTTAAAACCACACCAAACCAGTCTTGACAAGGACAAGTGTCGTCTGCGCTGACATGCGCTCTTCAATATAATTTATTGAATATACCGCGTATCGCCCTAGTACTGCTTTATTCTATCTGTACTAAAGCTTGTTTTGAGAAAAACGCATCCAAAGTTGTTGGGGTATCAGTTGAACATGAAGGAGTTATTTCAGCAAAATAAAATTTTGCACGATGATCGAAACTGTTTAATTTATTTTAAATCAAAAATTAGAATATGGAAAGCATCTTCCGGTTGGAGATAGAAAAATGTGCCAACAGAATTATTCACTGTTTAGTTATTTTCTTAAATTCTATCTCCATATTCGTGCCTTTCAGTGACATCATTATTCCATCTCCAGGTTCCTGGTAAAGACAGCCTGTGGCGGGTTAAGAAAATATCGGTTCAGATCTATAGCTTAATTCGTACGTTCTCTTCTAAGACGTTCATTTGCTTTAAAAAGTAGATATGTATTTCTACGTTCTTTACGATTGCATCGCTTTACATAATAGTGAGAGTTTAGGGGCTTTTTCCTGAAAAAAAGTCGTTCTTCCTCTCACAAACATTTACTTTACCAACCTTGTTCGGGCAGGCTAACAATAAAAGACAAAGGAGTCATGTTTATGTCTATATTGTTTACTGGATTATATGAACACAATTTTGTCCTGATATTTCAGGTTAGTCATTTTGCTACACATTCACACATAATAAGAATATGAGGGAAAATACTCCAGAGAAATCACGATTTAAGCAGGGTGCTTATTAAATCTCTGTATATATCTGAACATGCTCTTCAGGTTTGTGTTTTTCTCGGTTGCCATAGGTCACGCTTTCAATTTTGTTAGGCTACTTCATTTGGTAAACGAATGCTCCGTGTCACGGCATTGCCTCCCCTGATTAGCAGTAGTGGTTCAACAGTGGCCAAAACTCAAGAGTGTCTAGTATGGGTCTTCAAAGGTATCTACCTTCGCACAAGATTACTCTTGGCAGAGTTGTAGATATAAGAAAAATGACGCTTCTATCTCAAAGGTGTGTTTATAAGATATTTCAGAAGTCAAGTACAATGCTGCATTGGGCAGGGCAATTGTTAACTTATATTTTATCCGCACCTTTTAGGAAGAATTAAGCAATTATTAATTTCAGCTCGTTTAAGCCCCCACCTTGATTTACTCAGTGGAATTTTTCTTGTGATAGTTGCAACCCAGGTTCAAGGCTTGTGAAGTTGTACGTTTATATACTGACCCTGTTGTGCTCCAGTTCTTAATTAAACGATGATGATAGTGACATGTCTTTGTTCCTGTGCACGCTTGTCTGTCACGTCAATTATTGGGCTTGTCTTGCTAATGTGACTACTGAGTGATACTTAATGACCAGACAACTATGATAAATACAGTGACTGATCGACTCATGGCTGACAACAAAATTCATGTATTGTTATCAATACCATCATTACAGTTGGCCATCTCCGTGCATGATTATACAGGTAATAAGAATACACATGTTTTCTACGTTGAGCTTTCATATAGCACGTAATTCACTGGTCAGGAAGTAGTTATTAACGTTTGACCTCAGCTGACTAGTGCAACACTGTCTACTATTCTATACTTGATAATGGGCTGTTCTCAATATATTCAGTTTGGCTTCGAAATATTAGCTGGGTCACCACCAGTGCTGAAAACGTATTCTTAGCCACTAGAACCGATCTTCATAAAGTCTGCCCTATGCGTCCAACTCTGGCCCACTGCTTCTAAACAGTTGCTCTTGACTATCTGCACGTGATTAACTTATTAGAAAGTTTTACCTACCAATGTTTCTTGAATGAACCGCTGGCGACATATTTTTACACAGCTCGACGTGGACTCTACTTGTCGTGAAAACATCTTTTCTCTGTCTTCTTTTCTGAAAACTGCAGCTGTACCGACAATACAATGTTATCTGAGCTGGTCATTACGTTACAGATGGTCGCTACGGTTAGTCTACCCTAACTTGCTCACAGCTGGTTACCTGAGCAAAAAACGAAGAGTGAAGTCGTGTCTCTGTCGTCAGCTCAAAGACTTATATACCGCTTGTGACGACGTATGAACCAAGTCCCCCCTATCCACTAATTATCACTCGCTATTCTAATCTCAGTTATCTCCCTTTCGTATATCATTACCCACCTTACCCTAAAAATAGATTTGTCCCCCAGGACACATTTTTATCTTCCATTGATTAATATGCCTATCTCTACCCCAAAAACCTAATCTGTGCTCCCGCGACCAGTATTACCATAAACTAATATATAAATGGAATACACCTCATAATTCTACCCATGTAACATAATACCTTATACATTCATCACATTCTTCCCACTACATCCTCATAATGCAATAATATTATACTAACAAAACACCACACTGTATAATCATAATAATCTGTGACTTCAGTATGCATTGTAAGCTTCTTTCATCCACAATTTATTATACCTTTCACACACCATTGTTACTCTCAACTTCTCTGTTGCCTACTTTGTTTCAGAGCTCAATCTTTCATGTCTTCTCTCATATTCAGCTCTATATGTGAACCATTGTAAGTCACTCCATCATGACCTACTGAGCATCATCATACACGCACTCACATTCTTATTTACTTCTTCTGTAGCTACTACTTTTTCCGTACTGTACTGTAACTGCCTGTTACACGTACTTTACATTATATATATAGCCGTTTGTGACCCATTTAAAACAGCATGATGTCACTGCGTTTTCGTTACTGCTATCCCTCTGGCTAAACTCTTCACCTAAAACAAAATGTGTGGTCCCCTAATTCGAACTACTTGCGTTTTCCGTATCATCTATCTGTTCCTAACATCTGTAATCTTCAATTTCGATTATATCACGTGCCTCCGCTTCCATCTTCTTCTTCTTTGATCCTTAGCCGCCGACCGTCAAAGCAGTCAGTGGCCATCACGCCTAGTGGCGTCTTGTAGGGCAACAACAAATTGATTCCACGTTGCTCGGTCGGCGGCCATCCTTCGTACAGTACCCCAACTCTGCTTCGTTCTTTGCATCTCAGCCTTCACAGTCCTCCGCCAGGTTGTTTTTGGTCGGCCTCTCTTTCGTTTTCCTTCATGGGTCTAAAGCATAGCTGTTCTTGTGATGGCATCGGGGTCTCTTCTGAGAACATGGCCAACCCAGCTCCAGCGTCTGCCAGCTATGATGGTGTGCATGCCCTCTTGCTTGCTCCGAGTAAGCATAGTTTGCATCCACCCTGCTATAATTCTGTCCCCATTTTCCATTGTCACTGTTCCGTCTCTCTTCCTCATATTTCTTCCTTCTAGGTTATATATGCTTCTCTTTTCTTCGCCTTTTATTTATTTTAATCTCTCTATTCTCCACCCTCTGTATTTGTGTATCTCTATCTCTTTTACCAGGGTATAGACTGCGTACTTCATGTACCACCACTTATACTTCGGCACTTACGATAGATAATTGCTACTCCTACACATCAGGGCAGAAAGTCAGAGAGTCATGTTTAATCGGTTAAACCACTGAGAAGCTGTCCCAATATATCTCTACTTGGCCCTGGTAATACATCATTTGACCTCTCCCGTGAACATTCGTTTTCCTTGCACAAGTCAACGTTGTTCGATCAGCTGGAGTCTCTCAGTTGGGACTTACCCTCGTAACGCCTTAACTGTTATTACAACCACACCCCTAGGGCACTATAGCGTAAGGTTGTTATAGTATGATGAAAATGTTTAGGGAAGAAATAGAATTCTCTCTGTAATGTATGAAGTTCCAGTGTCAGAGAAGAACACTGGTATCACAATTGAGCTACGGCTGCTAATACTCTGAGCTAGACAATAGTTTAAGGCTTCAGAAATATACTTTGCCACCTTAGCTGTAGTAACTCATGTGTTATTATAATTAAATTAGAAAATGTAACTCAACTTAAACAGTTAAAAATTTAACAAGTCTCTTGAGTACAATTTCATAATTTATTATGGATATCTATCTAATTCTGAAATGAAGGGTGAGTGTTGGACAATGGTGATTATGGTTATGTATTTACATCAAGTTGATAATATAATTAGAAGTTTAAACTGAAACCAAAAAAAGGCCTCATGGGATCTTTAAATTTACTTTACTGTGGTGAAAAATTCTAATCCACATATATAAATTAGAAAATAAATGAAAGCCTAACGAAGTAATTCAATAGAAAGAAAGAAGAATGGTGAAAGATCAGTGCTTTCACAAGAGCGTACGCCTGTGTTGTAGAACGCCATAATGGCTGAACAAGAAACCCCTTTTTCTACTTTGTCTGCATGAACTGTATCGTACGATAGTAAAAGCCTACACGCGTTTCTAAAAATAAAACTGGTACTGTATTTCTTAGACGACCTTGATAGGCACACTGCTTAATGACCTAGATACAAATACTAGCATTAATGTCATTATACACACTACGTTAACCTAAAAGACAGACGGGCTTAGAGGAGAGAGAGAGATCCACGGAGCGACGCAATAATACTACGTCGTCTCGCGATTAAAACGTGAACGCCAATCACACGCGAAAGGCATGAAGATCTGATTTTTTCAAATAAACAGTAAATAAAAAACACTAACGATACGAGGTTAGGTTTTGAAAACAGGTTTAAGCTCTTATTGGGAAACCTGACATTCTACTGATTTAAATCTAAGCTCCTGACATTAGTCTGACAGTACAGAAGACATCCCATCGTATAGAAGTGAACGGGTGGTAAAAACAAATACACGGCTATCCTAGAATAATACATATTTTGAACGGAGCCACTTAGCCCCATTAAAATTATATATTTGGGTGCCTTAGGACTTGCAGACAAAGAATATGTTATGTGTTACGCAAATAGTCTAGTAATTAACAAATTATAGCCAAAATACTATAGTGGGGTTGTCTGACAGCACAAGATCATATTTGCTCATAATGGCATGTTTGTAAAACACTGCTTTAGGGGAAATGAGGCCAACAAGTTAGATACGATTTGATTGGCTGTAGTAATACGTAAGGCGAAACCTTATTAGTCGAACTGCAAATACTATTATTGTTATTAATGGCAACGTGTAGGATGGGTAAAATTTTTTCAAAGGCTCTTGTAAACATGGTCTCATTGGTTAGAACGTTCGATATAGTCAAATAGAAGCGTCAGTTCAGGGCCAGTTTTGAAAATAAATTTTGTGAGAAGCAAGTGCGTTGAGATCAAGCTAATATTTTTCTAATAAAAGCCTGGGATAAGGCAGATCAAAATTGTGCCAGAATTCATCGCCAGTCAACGTTACTTGTGTATATTTCCTTGAATTGTGGTAAGCTAGACATATTTCATATATATATATATATATATATATATATATCTGTATATCTATATATATATATATATATATATATATATATATATATATATATGAAAATTGAATATGAAATGATAAATTGTGTCTGTATGTGTGTGGTTTAGTAGCAAACAGAAGGCAAAGCCTAGATATTGCTCCACCATGTAAAAGCTTGTCAGAGAGGAGTATAACTGCATAGGCATATATGGGATTGCCAAATAGTAACATGACACCTATCCTATTGTATAGAAGGAATTAACGCTGGAATTGCGGAGGCGTTGTAACCATTAGGGAGAGGAATGCTGGTGTATATTGTCACATGAGAAGCTAGCAGTTGGCCTACAGCGCTGAACTCTGTGTTTGTAATGTCCTGTACTTCAGTGTGGAAATAGATTATATATATTAGTTATGACGAAGGAGGTACAACCTTCTTATTTCAGGGACCGTGGTACTGAAGTATTAGAGCAGCACCTGGTCTGAGTTTGGCTGGATCCAGAGGGCTGGCAGCAGACTCCTTGTCCAAGATATCGACCAGTGGTGTATTTCAAGATAACTGAGAAGCAAGCGAGCAGAGAAGACAGTTTCCTGCCGCCGACATATGAGCTAAGAAGTTGTCAGCCAGAGCAGCTCACCCTTGTATAACCCACCCTAAAATTGACTGTAATACTAAATCAAGAGGGACCGTTATTGTTTTACAAATAAAAAGAAACTGTGAACCCTTCAATAATATTTCCACCAGTAACAAACACATGAAGTCGTGATGACAAACAACAACCTAGCTTCAAAAGCCAGTATTACCTCATAATACTACCTCACAACATTACACTCACATTATAATAATATTATATGTCAGGACAAAGATCCTTTGTATACATTTTGTACATAAACATTGTGTTTACATTTGATTGTGATTCCTGATTCACTCTGTAGTTGGATCAGGATATCTATTATTGAAAGAAATTAATGCATAATTTAAAAGTTAACACTTGTCTTACTTAAGATAGTCTTCTAGAGTGTTATATGTATGTGCTTGTCATAGTGTTGTAAAGTGTTGCGGATCTTAATTAAAGTGTTTATCTGTCTGTTGGTTGTTGTGAACTTACACTTCATCACTATCATAACCCTAGACATTCAACGTAGTCATCACAATATTCCAGAATAAGTCTGATTGAGGTCTAAATGTGGTAGCAAAGTAAGGTCATCTGTAACACTGTCGCAAAATTGGTTTCAAGTCATTGCAAATGGGTTCATGTAGAATTACTGACCACCTATACATGTGAAACAGCGAATAGTTGAAAACAATAATTAACCATACAGAAACTCAGTCAACTGATGATAGTTATCCTTAAATTCAAAGGACTAATAACAGTGATTTCAGTAACTTTATTATTTAAGATCTTGAAGTCTAAACAGACAATAATAGTAATTGTGTGACTTAATTTTATATATAGTTATATATTTCAATGCTCTGTTCCAACTAGCAGTAATATTAAAACATTTTAACTGTACCTGAGGAATTATTCACTTATTACATCTGTGGTCTCAGTGAATGTTCATTTTATTATCCCCTAGAATATAATTAATCAGAACACGGCAAATGGGGTCATGAACTTCCACCTAGATCCATTTGTTGAAAAGGAGGACGCAATTGAGTCGTACCTGGATAGGTATGAAAGGCTAGCCTCTACATGTGGACTGGAAAAGGAAAAATGGAGTCTAAAGTTATCCCAGGGATTGAGAGGTATTGCATATGATGTGTTTCTGAAACTCCCCAAAGAAGATCAGGAAAATTATGAAATACTAAAGCAAGCCTTACTGATCCGGTATGAAAAGAACTCTGAGGCATATAGGAAGAAATTTAGAACTTCTAAACCTCTACCTGGAGAAACATATAACCAGTTCTCAGCTAAGCTAGAAACATATTTGGGGAAATGGAGTAGTTTAGGTAAGTATCAGAAAACCTATGAGGATCTGAAAGAGATGGTTATGTTAGAGCAAGTGAAAGATTCCATGCCTCCAGAAATGAGGAAATTCCTGATGGAACAAGGAGCGGAGAGGCTGGAAGACACTTTGAGATGTGCAGAGAGATACCAAGCAGCTCAAGCTGAACTGGTAGGAACAAAAAGAAAGCAGGTAGAAGGATATAAGCCACCACCGCAGAATACCCAGTTTGACCAGATGGATCAACCATACAGAAACAAGCAAAGATTTGATAATAAGGACAAGAACCCTCAGACTCAGGAAAATAAACCCTACAAACAGGGAGATAAGTGGTGCAAATTTTGTAAGATGAGCAACCACAACACTGATGAATGTAGGAGGAAAAAACCCTTCATCATTCTGCATGTCTACAGGTGAGGGCTTCTGATAGAAGGGAACTGACTGTGAGTCAGAATAGCCTCCATCACC
Organism: Oreohelix idahoensis; assembly: GCA_024509875.1. Classification (NCBI taxonomy): domain Eukaryota; kingdom Metazoa; phylum Mollusca; class Gastropoda; order Stylommatophora; family Oreohelicidae; genus Oreohelix; species Oreohelix idahoensis. The sequence goes on from JAMPIV010009774.1 coordinate 30,437, forward strand.
CACCTACACAGGAGATAGTGACGGGGAATGGCAAACAAGTCACAGGAATGTATGACACAGGTTTGTCCTATGACGCAGTCGTGTGTGCATCTCTGGTGCGCCCTGAACAAATCACCACAGAAACAGTAGATTTTCAAGGGCCACTAATAGGAACATCACCCCTTACTTTACCCATAACAAAGATTCATGTCAGTTGTCGCTATGTGGAAGGGGAAATAAATGCAGCAGTACTAGATGATCCATTTTACCCCCTGATGGTGGGGTGCAGATATATTTTCTTGGGAGACCCTGTAAAACCTATGGTTATGGCAGGAAGCCAGACCAGGTCTGACTCCAGGAACATAGAGCGGGACACCAAATTAAAATTTCATTCGACTGAAATGAAACGGGCTCAAGAAGCAGACAGCACATTGAAGCCTTGTTTTGGAAAATTGTCAAAAACTCATAACACTCCAAAGAAAGGACATTTCTTTAGGGAACATCTACTCTTGCACAGGAAAGCTGGCAGAGGGACGAAAAGTCATGGTCAAATTGTTGTGCCATCAACCTATAGAAATAAGGTTATGGACTGGGGGCACATAACAACTTTGAGGGAACACCTGGGTAATGGGCCACAAAACAAAGAGTAGCCACCCAGTACTACTGGCCGGGCATTACGGAAGACATTAATCGGTATGTAAATTCCTGTCCAGAGTGCACCCATGTAGATTCAGAAAGTCGACGGAAGAGTCTTCATCAAAAGTCTACAAGAAAACCAGCAATCATGGGTACTTCCGAGATTTGCACTGGAGGGGAAAGGAAACATCCCACACAGGGTCAATTGCAGTCTGAACCCCATGCGCTGGAAAAAAGGAACAAATCACGTAGCGAAAATCAAACACCTACGGATTTGCGACGGAAAACCACAACCAACTATCCACGGAAAGAGGGCGGTAAACTTCAAGGGAAAGCTACCGACCCCGTGTCACCAGCAGTAAGGGCCTGGATGAAAAGCCGAACGGGAAAAAGAGAGACAGTAAGGGATTAATATATTCCTGGAAAACCGAATGGGCATGCAGATTTTCTCAGTCGCCATCCCACAGAGTTGGAGCAAGATAGAAGGAAGGAAAACTGACTTTGGAATGGTCGATTTGCAATTGTCTTGTACCCAATAGTTAAGCTAGATATCATCCAGCTTAAAATATAGGGGAGCTATGTCGCAAAATTGGTTTCAAGTCATTGCAAACGGGTTCATGTAGATTTATAAACCCGTCAACGATCGATTGACCACTTTCAAAATGGCGGCGTATCAGCGAAATGTGTATCAGACAGAGGAAATCGCCAACGATAAATAAAAGCAAAAGGGAATCATTATGAAAAGGATTTTACATTTTAGTACAGGGAAGGAATGTGTATAACTGCATATAAGAAGGAACGGTAGGAAGTTCTCATTTACGGAGATATATGCGTATTTCGGCTGCCCTCAGTTACGCGGAAAAGCATGTAAACCCACTTCTGTTCTAAATATTAAAATCAACAAATAACAGTTTGAGAAATTACATGGATAGGAAGGTAGAGAATTATCAACTGTATAAAACAAGAAAAGATGGAACAGTATGGATAATATGTAAGCCGAAGATCAGGAATGAGAAATTTCAGTCGACGCACACACAGATCGGCTGAAATCGCTGTTCGGGAAACATTTTCAGGCCAATTTCTAAGCTGTGACGTCAGTACCCTCCGATACGCTCGCGCTATGCGTATATAAGCGTATCGGTAAACTTCAGAGACACACATCGAAAGAGGTTTGAGACAGACTGCAGGCAGAGTTTCGCCACTACCCATGAATTGTGAGCGGATTGCCAGAAACATTTTTCAGTCCAGTATCTGAAGTCTGAGGGTTCCATGAAATAACTCAAACCGGACTGTCAAGTATCAGAAGCCTGTGTTGTTCATCAGAGGCAATCCCACAACAGTGCAGGACCCCAAAGAATGAACTTCAACTGGTTATTGGCATCCCTACAGCTGGGTCTACCAAGTCTGATATTTACAAAGGACAGTTCAGTGTCAGCATTGTCAAGTTGAAAGATAAGTGTCCTGTTTGACACTGACCACCTATACATGTGAAACAACAAATAGTTGAAAACAATAATTAACCATACAGAAACTCAGTCAACTGATGATAGTTATCCTTAAATTCAAAGGACTAATAACAGTGATTTCAGTAACTTTATTATTTAAGATCTTGAAATCTAAACAGACAATAATAGTAATTGTGTGACTTAATTTTATATATAGTTATATATTTCAATGCTCTGTTCCAACTAGCAGTAATAGAATATTAATGTAAATATTAAAACATTTTAACTGTACCTGAGGAATTATTCACTTATTACATCTGTGGTCTCAGTGAATGTTCATTTTATTATCCCCTAGAATATAATTAATCATAAGATAGTCACAGGGAGGAGACACCTTAAATCCTGGTACAACTTCTTACCATCTGGCCAGGGTTTTCACAGTCTGACTATTCCTATGATAGCCATACACCAGTGCTTATTTCTAAGACTGGGGTATTACTTGTAAGGTCAGAACTCTTTACTGGCATACTCTTACATAAGTAAATAATTTTAAATAACCTCCCGCTACAAACACACCACACTTATTAGAAACAGATACCTTCACAGCTGATCTCAGTCAGTACACTAAGTCCCCTATACTATTTATATAATCACAACTTACCACATTTACACCAAAAATGATCTCTCACTGTTGTTAATTATACTAGTCTGTCTCTTTTAATTCTGTTCCCTTTATCATCATCTGAATGTTGAATATCTCACATCTGCCACCTGATTAGTCACTATTTACTCAGCTTTGAAACAGCACTTGTCCAGATATGGGTTGACACATAACAGTATTTCTGAAAGTCACTTCAGTCCAATCACAGCAATCAGGGGGGCGGGGGGGGCGGGGGGGTCGGGGAATATGGAACACTTTAACCTCTAGGCTCCTGTTATGGTTAGGTAGCAGGATCGAAGGTCCACTTGACTTCAGGGTTTTGAAATTTGACTATAGAACCCCCTAAGATCGATTCCAAGCTCTTACGAAGACTGTAACTGGCGAAGAATGACGCCATGCGTGCAGTGGTAACTGACGTAGTATAGACAGCACTCTACTTGTCTTCTGGCTGGTGTTTTAGTTGTGTGTATTTTGAACAGAGCGTTCTCGCCTTATATATTGCAAGCGCGTGCGTCCAAGGGAACAGGTAGGTTTTGTCTCTTTTCAGCACTCAAATTTTCTCTCATTTTTGGTATTATGTGCAACTGTCCCAGCAAACGTTCCAATATACACGAAACCAAGTTTATCCAGCCCGTTGTCTTATATTTCCTTTATCTTCCACTACTTTGAGCTTCCTTTTTAAATACTTAAACCAGCAATCGGGTATGGCATGTATTTACTATAAATTTATAAACTCCATCACTAGGTTAGACATAGGATGTGAAAGTCACATAAACTTGAAATATTTTCATATATACATACTTCCGTCAGCTTTCCTTTCGGATTTCCATTCCTGCATATCCCTTCTGTAAAAGTCTATAACCTTTTTCATAATTCACTGCTACCTAGTCCTAATTTAAAAGAAATTATGTACCAACTTTCGACAAATTGCTTTCGCCATTTGTGAACTTTGCCCTACCGGCTTCTCTCTGATAACATAAACGAATGCGCATGCGCGAACGCTACTATTTTTAGAATGCGTAGTTACACGGTGCAGTTCAAGGCTTTCACAATTTATTCTTTCTCTGGTCGTTCTATCAGTCCATTAACTAAGCGTGTTTATGCACTAGTAATACACCATTTGGGTTGAGTACTTTACACACTAAGAGCCTTAATTTGCAGTAGTACCACTCAGTGCCTTTGGGATAGTTTTGTTTTCTTTCCACAGACTACAGATATTCGCTACAGAGACGGAATATTTATTTCCCTTACGTTGCTGCAGTACTGCGGGATATTATTTTAGTAGTGTGACTGGAGAACTGTTACTTAGTGTTTCTCCAGCATAGCAGATACATCTTTCTGGACTATATTAACGAAACAGTAGCAGCCGTTTTCACCAGAGGACTACGGGCCGTCCCTGTTAGTTAAATTTTCTTGGTTTTGTATTTGTACGCGTGGTGGTGGTTTGGAATCAATCCAATTCGCTGGTGTTCTTGATTGTATTTTGTTGTAATAGAAAATCACTACCCCATCAGAGCTCGTGAGGTTATTATTGTGTTTTTAAATCTGGATATCATTAATAAATACATTTATAAGTTATAAATGGTCAGAATTCACTTTCTACCTGTCAAATGATGTTAACTTGTGCACAAGTTAATACCAAGTTACACATTCTCACAAAATTCATAAATGATGTGCTCTTCTGTGTACTGTAATAGATTAACCTATTTAGCAGAGAGACCGGAGGAAGTGTATGGTATTGTAATTGTCAGGAGCGTTGCTCGAAAAAGACAATAGTTACTTAATTACATATCTCTTCTCTCAAGAAGTCAAACATCCCTCTTAATTTTACATTAGTGACTCTGTCTATATCTACTTTCACACAACTCATCCACACTCTGTCTAAACTTAGACATAACCTTCATCCATACTCTGCCTAAACTTAGACATAACATTCATCCATACTCTGTCTAAACTTAGACATAACCTTCATCCATACTCTGCCTAAACTTAGACATAACCTTCATCCATACTCTGTCTAAACTTAGACATAACCTTCATCCATACTCTGTCTAAACTTAGACATAACCTTCATCCATACTCTGTCTAAACTTAGACATAATATTCATCCATACTCGTGACAACGACCGAGAACTGGACTGGAAGCAGGCCTACAGAAATCTAGCCTTCAAGTTGACATGGCACTCACTCTGGCTAACCTCTACAACCCAAGATAGACAAGGATTGTTTCGTTTGGTTTTAAGGACCATCTTGATTGTACATGGACGACTCCATCAGTTCTTCATGTCCTCCCTTAGATCTCAAGGAGTATCTATGCACAGTACACCAACTCCACAGCACCGGCGAGGATCCCAATATGTGTATTTAGGAATCATTCATTCTATAAATATTTTTTTTATCGGATCGGTATTCCTAATTTTGTAAATTCTGCTAGGGCAGCACCCGTATGGCCTACTCTTTACGCTTTCCAATTGCCGAGGGATTTTTAACATGCGCAAATAGCACTCAAAACCTACTATTTGTTTGTCTTTATCCGAGAAGGCTCGACATCCAGTCTCACTGCCCAGGGGATAAGGGGGAAGTATGACATGATTATGACCCAATGGTTCTGAAAAAAATGACATCAAAAATAGTCCTTGTACTAGGAACCGAACCCTGCACTTTTATAATTAGAGGCGGATGCCATAGCTCTTATTCACTCCGGCCATTAGAGTAGAAGAGGAAAGACCATGTCAGAATATGAGTTTAAATGATTGTGGAAGTGCGCTATTTGGCGCTGATCAAATATTTCGGGAGCAGGTGTGCGACTGAAACTAATGTGTAAATTTTGATGCTATCATTAAAAGTGGCAGAGCATAGAAGTGTTCACTACTTTAACATGTGCATCAAACTCGGTATTATTGAAAGTTATTTTACTCTAAACATGAGACACACAATAACATTTTTACAGTTTAACAAATGTACTAATACAAGTAAGTGAATCTTTCATGCCTTATTTAATTTTGTAAAATAAATTGATAAAGTTAAATAAATAATGCAATTATGTAATTTATTTTCATTTTTTTTTTAATGGCTAAATTATTCCCCTTCAGAAATAAATAGGATGGTTTCCCCTAACTATTATCTCTGCTGCAAGTATCTCATGGTTAAGTTTGTGTTTTCTTAACTTATTTCCCAGATTCGACATCTCGACGAAACCTGACAAAGGTGTGATTTCTCGGTTATAAGTAGGCTATATTGAGCAACTTTTTATAATATTTTGACCACTGGACTGTTATCTCCGTCCTTATTTTATTTTTTTAGGGGGGGGGGGGAGACATTTTTATCAATACCCTTTAGCTCCCCAAGGAGCATAGGCCTTCAACAAACACATGCCAAGTTGTCCTGTCCTGTGCCATCCGCTCAAGTTCTTTCCATGTTTTCCTCATCATTTTCACCTCTGTTTCCAGTTCTCTTCTCCATGTGTTTTTTGGTCTACCTCTGCCTCTCTTTCCCTGTGGATTCCAGAACAAGGACTGCCTTGTAATGCTATCAACAGGTTTCCTCAATGTGTGTCCTATCCATTGCCAGCGTGTTCTTCTCAACTCTTGTTCCACTGGCACTTGTCTGGTTCTTTTCATCAATTCCACATTTGTGACTTTCTCAAAACTATTTCAGTCCTTCTATTCTACGCAAACACCCGTTTATAAAAGTATGTAGCTGTTTGATTGTTGTTTTATTTTGTTCTCCATGTCTCAGAGCCACGCAATAGTACTGACTTCACATTTGAGTTGAAGATTCTTATTTTTGTGTTGGACTTGATTTCTCTTGTTCTCCATATATTTCCCAATGCAAGGAAAGTTCCTCTTGCTTTTTGTATTCTTATTTTGATATCACTGTCTGTCCCTCCAACTTTGTCAATATTACTTCCAAGATACCAAGATATGTGTACGATTCTACATCTTTTAGTGTGTTTCTTCAAGTTCAACCTTGTTATTATTTCTTGTATTTATTCTCATAATCTTTGTCTTTTCCCTGTGTATTTTCAGGCCCACTTGTTGTGACCTCTCATCGAGAATTTTCATTTTCTCTTGCTTCTGATAATGGTTATGGGACAGAAGAGCCAAGTCATCTGCAAAATCCAGATCATCAAGCTGTTTAGTCAGATTCCACTGTATTACATTTCTGTTGCGTGATGTCGATGTTTTCATAGCCAAATCTATTGGCAGTAAGAACGGAAATTGAGACAAGAGGCATCCCTGTCTCACTACCGTTCTAATCCTAAACAGTTCTGTAAGTTGTCCTTCATGAAGAACTCTGCATGGCATGTCTTCATAGGTCTTCTTTATTAAGTTAATGATCTTCATGGGAACTCCATGTGTCACCTTTTTTTTTTTTTTTTTTAAATTTCCTCGCATGAGGTTGCATATTTTCCTCGCATGAGATTGCATTGGCCCCCGCCCAAACTCGGCTCTGGTCAAAACCTTTTTTTTTTTTTTTCTTCGCTTGAGGTCGCATATTTTTTCCTCGCATGAGGTCGCATTAGTACCCGCTCAAAACCGGCCACGGTAAAGACCACATATCCCAACACAAGAAGACCCAATGACAAATTGTGTCACTGTAGTGATCTTCTGTGTTCTCACACAAGAGACCTAATGACACATGAATGTCACTGTACTGGTCCCTGTGTCTAGACATATGATCCTAGCCAAAAGCCGGATTTTTTTTTTTTTCCTCGCTTGAGGTCGCATATTTTTTCCTCGCATGAGGTCGCATTAATACCCACCCAAACCCGGCCCTGGTCAAGACCACATGTCCCAACACAAGAAGACCCAATGACATACTGTGTCACTGTAGTGATCTTCTTTGTTCTCACACAAGAGACCTAATGACACATGAATGTCACTGTACTGGTCCCTATGTCTAGACACATGATCCTAGCCAAAAGCCGGATATTTTTTTTTCTTTTTTTTTTGCCTCGCTCGAGGTCGCATATTTTTTCCTCGCATGAGGTCGCATTGTCCCTCCCCAAACCCGGCTCTGGTCAAGACCACATAACCCAACACTAGAAGACCCAATGACAAACTGTGTCACTGTAGTGATCCTCTGTGTTCTCACACAAGGGACCTAATGACACATGAATGTCACTGTACCGGTCCCTGTGTCTAGACACATGATCCTAGCCAAAAGCCGGATATTAGGCCTTTTTTTTTTTTTTTTTTTTTTAAATTTCCTCGCACGAGGTTGCATATTTTTTCCTCGCATGAGGTTGCATTGGCCCCTGCCCATACCCGGCTCTGGTCAAGACCACATGTCCCAACACACGAAGACCCAATGACACCATGTGTCATTGTAGTGATCTTCTATGTTCTTACACAAAGGACCTCATGACATAAATGTCACTACTGGTCCTTGCGTCTAGACACATGATCCTAGCCAACAGCCGGATATTAGGCCGTTGGGTTTGCTAGGAGCATTATAAATGCTCAAGCAGGAATTGTAAACGGTGATTTGGTTTTGGTTAAGGGGGAAAATATAAAAAAATGGTTTAAGAAATAATAATGGATTTGAATAAAGACTATTTGTCTTGCTAGAAGGGAGATAAAATGAGTGAAATAATACTTTGATCAAAGGGAGGAGACTCTGAATATTAAGGTCAGGGGAGGAAAGTGCTTAATTATACTTAAGTAGATTTAGTGAGTTGGTAATTATGGTTTAGAAAATGTACATATAAGAATTGTATAGCAAGCTTTAGAGAAGACAATATAAGGTTAAGTCAAACCGTGCAAAGAGAGACAACGGTTAATTACCTCCCTTATATGATTTAGTGAGTTGAGAGAAAAATATGCACGTGAAAAGTCTAAGTAAAGTTTACAAGGACAACGGATGACACTTCACTGAGTTGTTTACACCGCGGATAAGCGTGAACATATTCCAGCTGAGTGGAGAATAGGAGGGACCAATCAATTTACAGTAAACAAGGACAGATCAGCTGATAATCATTTTATAGAGGAGAACGCACTTGGACACGCTAGTGAGCTGTCGCATTTCTGAGGAGCAGTCCTAGTTAAGGACATAGAGTGGCAAGAATGTGTTTCTGCCAGGCTCAAGTTCAATCTCTGTGGGAAACAGAATGAATTCTTCTGAAGATTTCTTTAGACCTAGTTAGAGTAGTAGAATCTATTCACATATGAAAGACAAAGCTGTGTTTAAAGTATAGGCTTAGCGATAAGGGGTGATAGTAAGAAATATGAGTGTTGTGAGGATTCTGTGAAACCAAAGTAAGTAGGTCCTTTGACTCATAATTTTTGATAGACATTGAACAGAATGATTTCAGAAGCTGAGATAAAGTATTACAAGGTTAACGACGCTTACAACTAAGTGAGCCAGGATAATGAGAAATGAAGCTGAAGCTACAAAATGACTATGAGGTGGATGAAACGAGACTAAGTAAGCATGTGAGAAGATTTACAGAAGAACATGGATTTAATAGCCGTGCTGGGCTATTGTATAATGAACTTTGCAATATCGACTGCTACAAGTAAGATGAGTAAGAAATTGAAGGGCGATTATATTTACAGGATGAAATATACGCTCTCTAGCAGGTATAAGTATGATGATACTGCAACAGGTGTACCCAATGTGTTGATTTGCATATATGAATTTTACGATGATTGTATTTTGATTAATATGAGACAAATCTGACAGGATTAGTAGAGGAGAGAAACAAACTCAGGAAAGAGTTGATGAAAGGCTTGGGAGAAGCCAGAATAAATAGAATAGCCTTAAGGGAAGAAAATAGGTATAAACCATATCTGATAATGTTCTCAGGTATATATATATATATATATATATATATATATATATATATATATATATATATATATATATATATATATATATATATATATATATATATATATACGGGAGCCGCGCTGGTGTAATGGCTTCGGCGTTGTACTGGCGACCAGGTGTTCATGGTTCAAACCCGGGCGTCAGCGTTTGAAGAAATGTGTACGGCCGGAAATTTGACTGAATAGCCTGAACGGCTCCTGCGATAAACCCTCTGTGGATGGGAAGGAGCGAAGCTCCTGACCGGGTTGGAAGGAAAGTCCTCAGGTTCCCCAGCCTCGAAATGACATGTCATTGGGCCGAAGGGCTGAAAGCCCAAGTGCCGCTGGTTAAGGAAATTTATATATATATATATATATATATATATATATATATATATATTATATATATATATATATATTATATATATATATATATATATATATATATATATATATATATATATGTGTGTGTATGTGTGTATGTGTATGTGTATGTGTATGTGTATGTGTGTGTGTATATATATATATATATATACATACATACATACATACATACATACATACATACATACATACATACATACATACATACATACATACATACATACATACATACATACATACATACATACATAGATACATACATACATACATACATACATACATACATACATACATACATACATACATACATACATACATACATACATACATACATACATACATACATATCAGAATCTTTATTCTCCATAAAATACATTAATATGTACAGACATGATATAATAGATACAACATGGCATATAGGAGAATCATTAGAATTTACATAAAGTGTTGAAGACGTCTCAAGTAGTTATATGTGGGTGTTTTTACATCGAACCTTTGTGTTACACATACATAAAATTTTTTAAGCTTTCTAAAAGACATTGGCATATAATGATATGATATAACCTGCCAAAAAATGAGAATTATTGAAATTTACAAAATGTGTGTGGAATACCATTCAAGTTGAGCAATATGGTTGTTTTTACATGGGGGTTTTATCAGAGTTTCTGTTTGCCATAAAAAAGCGTTGACAGCTAGTAGAGTGAGATATTAAATATAGCATCAAATACAATAGTCGTTTGGTATAGTAGACAGAGCACAATTGAGATTAGACGGTGGGGAAAACATTTCAGCAATTTAATATGGGTGTTTTTTACATCGAAGTTTCCATATTCTGTAAGAACCTATAATTGCACTGATACTGACATATTTACATAAAACCTTTGCTTCAAATTTCCGCAACCCTAGCGACATTAATCCACTCACACACTTTGCATGCACATGACCCAAACTACCAATTATCAGTACGATTACATGCGTATGATAGCCTAGTTCGTTAATTTCTGCAGCCAATGGATAGTACTTATCAAATTTATGTTGGTAACATTTATCTAAATGGGCGTCATATGGTATTGCTGCCTCTACTATAAAAGCTGTTTTGTTCTGTCGATTGATTATCGTTAAATCAGGTTTTACGGCATGTGTCTTAAATGAGGTGTTACTGCTGCCGAAAAGTGATGGTTTAACTATTATCTCTTTATTTATTGTTATGTAACTCTTATTATTGTATGAGGATTTCAGTTTCTCATAAATAATGTCTACAGCTCTATTGTGCCTTTGTTGGTATAATGTTTGGAATTTGGTACATCCATTCAATAAATGTGACACTGTTTCGTATGGGTGGTTACATATTTTGCACATTTTCGTGTATGTCTGTGGGTAGTATAGATGTAAAAGACTTTCGCATTCCAGCAACGGTAACCTCGATCTCACAGCAAATGAAAGTATTTTATCACTTAATTTAACATTAGATAGAAAACTAGATGACAATGAATGGTTTACACATTTCATTTCGCGCACTATTCTCCCTTGTGATGATTTACTTTTTAGTTCACTTAGAATTAGATTAAGTTTATGTGATTTAAATCCAGAATAAAAAGCATTTGCTGACTTGTATGTTAGACTCACATCTTCATCTACATCTAAATGTACAGTGTAATGGCCACTGTCATCCACTTTCACACTCACTCCTTCACGCGCGCATTCTTCATTCAGTTCTACCCAAAATGATTTTGGCCAATTCACCTTCGATCTTTTAGCTAGATGGTTTGTTTCATTTAACTCGTAACTTGCAAAGTTATTCCTATCATCATCTACTTGGTCTATTTTACGTTTTTTCATATGTCTATCTAACGAGTTTATCGCTGCAGTTTTTACAAGACTATCATCACAATTGAGCATACTGACAAGGAATGAAATATGTCGAGAGTGGTATAATATGAAGGGGTTTGGTATGCCAAGGCCACCCTTCGACCTGGGACAAAAGAAATAGCTCCTTGTGGATGATTCATTTAGCGCTAGCCATACAGCCATACATACATACATACATACATACATATATATATATATATATATATATATATATATATATATATATATATATATATATATATATATATATATATATATATATATATCTGACATATGACAGTAGTTTTCCACGGGATTATACTCAAGAGAACTCACTGTTCAGACTCGGCCATCAACTCAGAGAACAGCCAATAATTTTAGTTCTTTTTCATAACGTAACAGAGTGTCTCAGCAACCAGAGGTTAGACAACACCGGAACCGTATATTTTTTCTTATATGGCGGTTACCACCACAAATACGTCTTATTCCTACCAACCAAATGCGGTCATACAGGAACTATCCAGGAAAAACTATTAATGCACTAACTTCGGTGACTACCTTATTTAAGCAGTCAGCACCAAGGAAAGTCTGGGGCCGGATTTGGCAAATAATCTGACACTGTAGGGTCATAGTACTTGTTATTGTTTATTTCCAAGGAATACCTGCGACAACTGTTGGGTAAGCGAGTATGCGTGTGGCCACAGTATGACTGAGTGAACGAACTGAAAGAGAGAAGCATATTTATCTTTTGTTACCACTATCATACAAATCTTTATTTTTGTCTCACTCATCCGAGTATTTACGGGACAGCTTAATTAGGAACTCGTTTTTTTCCCTTACTGACTATTCCATACCCTTATTGTTAACTTTTGATCTTTTGGGTTAATTAACCTCTGTTGGGTTTACTTTTTTACAAGAGGGGAGGTCCTATTGGAATAATTTCATTTGTCTGTAAACTATGCTTATTAATGTATATGCTTGATGTTGTGAATTTCTAGTGATAATAAACTTAATAAACCTTAGGTTATTGTGTTGGTCAACCCCTACCCATATCTGTTATCCATAGTTTGTTTTCACGTTGTGCGTATTTGTCACAGAATTGTATGTAAGTGGGTGCAGTGTAACTTGTATTTTGTATAAGGAGAGAAAGTGCGTCTGATTAAAATATAGTCGTAAAGATAGGCTGGATTAGAGAAATTACTCACTCCAGAGACTAATCTTCCTCTTACACTATCACCCTCGTGAGAAACCACTATTTTTTAAACCTTACTCTCCCATAGTTACCACTATCACCTCTGCTCGGACTGGACCATAAATGTCTCAGACCTATCTTGTAAAAATTATGACACACTGATAGCAACATTATTCCTCTATAATTTGTATTCATGTAAATTTCCCTTCTTAGGCAACTTGACCAGATAACCTTCCTTCCATTCTGCTGGTATTTCCTCTCTTTCCCAGACTTTGCCAAGTAGTTTCTATAATATCTCTGTAGAGGTATCAATATATGTTTTGATTTCCTCTGCTGGAATGCCGTCTGCGCAGTTACTTGTCCATCTTTCAGAAGCTTTATGGCTTTCTTTATTTCTTCTCTACTTGGTCGTTCATGGCTGAATTGTAGCTCCTCTTCTGCTGGCTGGATGTCTGGGGAATTAGTTGGAGATGGTCTATTGAGAAGTTCCTTAAAATGTTCTGTCCATCTCTTCATTTGTTCTTGTATATTACTAAGCAATTTTCCATTCTTATCTTTTATGAGGCCATTTTCTTGCTTATATTTCCGTGTTAGCTTCTTTGTGTTGTTGTACATATCCCTCGTATTTCCTTTAGCTGCAGCTTCCTCTACTTGCCTTGCCAAATCATCAATATATTTCATTTTGTCTCTTTTGATGTTTCTTTTTACTTCTTTGTTTGCTTCTTTGTACACTTCATGAGCCTTGGCTTTGGAGCTTCTGGTTTTGCTTCTTTTTAAATTTGCTTTCTTGTTTTTCCTGTCTTCTATCTTACTAATGGTTTCTGTTGTTATCTATGCTTTGTGCTGATGTTCTCTTTTTTCAGTACTTCTTCACATGTCTCGTTCCATATATGTTTTCCTTGTTGCCAGTGGTCTTCCGTATCTGTTTCATCTTCCAGCTGTTGGAGTACTTGGTATTTGTTGGATACTGTGATTGAAAATTTTTCTCTTATTTCCTGATTTCTAAGATATCCCACATCATACAGTTGTCTATAGCTATATACTGTTGTAAATTTCTTGATTTTTAATTTTGTTTAGCCAACCAAAGATGATGTTCTGATACAACATCTGCTCCTCTACATACTTTCACATCATGCTTCTATTTCTTCTTTGATCCATAACCACCAACCGTCAAAGCAGTCAGCGGCCATCACGCCTGGTGGCGTCTTGTAGTTCTTCTTCTTCTTCCGTCCTTAGCCACCGACCGTCAAAGCAGTCAGTGGCCATTACGCCTAGTGGCGTCTTAGGGCAACAGCAGATAGGTTTTCTTTGCCATTGTTTCCCATCACACTTAGTGGCGTCTTTAGGGCAATGGCAAATCAATCCATTTGCTGTTGTTTCTGTAATCAAAGTGACTGGCAAACGGGAGATCAGCCCGTTGTGAAGGCGTCTTGTAGGGCAGCAACAAATTGACTCCACTTTGCTCGGTCGGTGACCATCCTTCGTACAGTGCCCCAACTGTGGTTCATTCTTTGCATCTCAGCTTCCACAGTTCTCCGCCAAGTTGTTTTTGGTCTGCCTCTCTTTCGCTTTCCCTCGGGGGTCCATAGCATAGCGGTTTCCCAGGATATGTAGTTTGTAATTCCTCATCTCTGCTGTGATCTGTCTCAGCTTTCCTGCCTCATTCATAGTTCTGACATTCCAAAAACCAATTCTGGTTTCGTGTTTTGCGGTCTGGGCATCCGTTTTCATGCCAGTGGCTTCCTTTCATCTTTCACCACTGTCAGTCATACGAGCCTGAGACTCCGGATGTCCGTCCCGCATCAAAGTATTTTCATTTATTGCTGTTTTAGTAACATGTGCAATATTTTACACAGGCAGGGGTGTCGGCCCTGTGCTAAAACCCCCAACCTGGATGACCAGGGTACCAGCGTTTGTCTGACCCCTACCCACGCAGACCAGTCCAGCTTGTTTGAACCTACCAGGAGTAAAACTAACACTGGCATAGCTCTGGGGATTGTCAGGGTACACAAGCTGCCATACCGCTACAAGGTATAGGTACCATTGATGGCAGTCACATCATGCAATGATGACCTAAACTTCTTATTTATGCATATGTGATCAATCTGATTCTCAGTTCTGTTGTCTGGTGATATCCATGTTGCTTTATGTATTTTTTTATGTGGAAATATGCTTCCTCCTATATCTAGTTGATTTGAAGCACAGATGTTTGCTAATAGTTCCCCATTCTCGTTCATCATACCTAATCCATGCTTTCCCATGATTTCTTCAAAGCCAGTGTTGTCTGTTCCTATTTTCGCATTTAGGTCCCCCATCAAAATTGTGATGTCCTTTCTTTTCTTATTGTCCAAGACACTTTGTAGTCTGGTGTAAAAGTCTTCTTTCACAGATTCTTCTTTGTCGTTCGTTGGTGCATAAGACTGAATGCTGTTTATATTTACTTTCTTTTTGGCTGATTTAATCCTTGCTGTTATAAGTCGGGGTCCCATAGCTTCCCATTCTATAAGTGCCTTCTGTGCTTCCTTGGACAGCATTAGAGCCACTCCTTTACTGTGGTGTTCTCTTTCTTCATGTCCTGTGGACAAGACCATTTCTCCTGTGATCAATCTCCTCTTCTCTTTGCCTTTCACCCGTGTCTCGCAGAGACCCAGGATATCAATCCTGTAATTATCCATTTCTGGCTGCTTGATACTAGTAAACCATCAAGCATTTTTCCCTTGTTCACACAGAGTGCGAACATATCAACAGGTGCAATCTTGGAGATTTTCCTAGATAAAAAAAAAAGGTTAGTCGGCAACCTGACTCCTTTCGGCTTTCTCTAGGTTGCTTCACGCGCCTCCTATTAAGAGGACCTCTTCTGTCTTGGGCGGCTGAGTTGATTTATATTCTTTATTAGACTTGTCTATGTTTGTTGAAGTTTTTGTGGTAAAAAGTTTTTTTTACGGGATGGGGTAACCAACTCCATGCCCAACCTTTCTTAGTCGCTTTTTACTACATGCCTGGTAGGGTACAGTGTTACTAATCTTTGCTCCCCTTTCGGGCCCTGGTAACACACGGGTGGGACACTTTTATATTAGTCATTAAAAGGTCTATTCCTATGACTACTTGCCGGCTGTCTAGTCGTCACGTCGTAAGTATATTCGTGTATTGCAGCTTATTCGATACATATACTTATTTATTTATATTTTCTAAGTGTAATGATTTTACCTCTATATCTATTACTTGATAGTGTGAACTCGACGTGTTTAAAAGTACTTCTAGCTGGAAAGAAGATCCATTGGGCCCGCTTGTTCGATTCACTTGTGTCTACCGATAGTGTGGTCATCCTTAACTCCAGCAGATTTATGACGTCATCAATGATGATTTGACGTATGGTGTCTACAATCGCAATAAGTAATTCTTCTTTTTGATTGTTTATTGTTTGACTGTGTTGTTTTATTTGATATGTCAGTGATAAACTGTTTCTCTTGTTCCATGTTTTTGGTTCACTGTTGGTGGAATGTCTGCTGTCTTTTTCTAAACGTAGTTATATAACTGCAATTTCTGTAGTCAGTTGTCGGATTAGGGGTTTGATGTGTAGTTTCTGCTTACTTGACAGCGTATTTGTTTTCAAACTATTTATACTACTCGTCAAAAGTCAAAGGCCACCCTATTATTTTCAATACACTTTTATATAAGTGCATAGAATGATTAAATGAAGGAAGTTTTTAGTAAAAATGGGTGCAATATCTTCCTCTGACAGTCCTCTATGAACGTTAAGCATAAAAACAACTCACCGACAACCATGGTGATCACGTGTAATTTGGTTTGCTGACCATAAATTCACATTTTTAATCTGTTTTTTTTTCAAACTTCCGTACAACCAAACAGGTGAAGTAATCGTGCTGATTGACATTCCACGTGCAATGGCGACTTTTCGTGAACAGCGTTCACTCTTAATTTGTTTTACAATTAGCAGACTTAGGGTAGTTTCATCACTTGCAAAAACCATGCCACAGAGAAGAAGTCTTGACACCTTAAAAAGAATGAGGGCTATAGCGGGGGTTGAAAGTGGTTTATTTGTCCGTGAGGTTACTAGACGGCTTGCAGTGTCACACTCTACTATCCAAAGAATTTTGGAGATTTCAGGCCACAGGAAGTGTGGAGGATCGCCACCGGCGAGGTCGCCCTAGATGCACCAATAGACATGATGACCGTTACCTCTTGTTGTCAGCCCTGCGCCATCGAACAGTGACTTGTTCTACTCTAAGATGTCAGCTGAGACAAACTGTAAACGTTAATGTCAGTCAAAGCACCATTCGCAGACGTTTACATGAATTTGGACTGGCTGCTCGACGTCCTGCAGTCAGAATCCCTCTTACTCCTGCTCATCGCAGAGCCCGATTTGCTTGGTGTCGCGAGCACATCCGATGGACAAGGCAACAATGGAGTCAAGATCTCTTCACTGATGAATCTCGCTTCACTGTTTCATTCAATGATGGCAGGATTCGAGTTTGGAGACGACCAGGAGAGCGATTTACTGATGACACAATTCGAGAGGTGGATCGTTATGGTAGGGGTTCTGTCATTGTCTGGGGAGACTTCTACAGACACGGCAGGACCCCACTCTACATCATCCAAGGCAACTTGACCGGCCCAAGATACGAGAACGAAATCTTGAGACCAATTGTTCAGCCTGCTCTGGAGGCCATAGGTGGTAATGCCATCCTCCAAGATGATAACGCTCGACCCCATCGAGCTCGTGTGGTGAATGAGTTTATTCAGCAACATGGGATCATCAGGATGGCGTGGCCAGCTCATTCACCTAACCTTTCTCCGATTGAGCACCTCTGGGATGTCCTTGGTCGAAGATTGTCAACAAATCACCCCCTGCCAATGGATGTTGCACAGCTGACTGATTTTCTGCTTCAGGAATGGCAGGCTGTTCCTCAGGATATTCTTCGGACACTTGTGGACTCGATGCGTCTACGCTGTCTTGAATGCCTTGCTGCAAACGGTGGTCATACCCGATTTTGAAATGTCTATTTGTCCAATATCTATTGTGTGAGTTTTGAAAAGGTGGGTGACACACTTCACAGCTTCATTGCGTTTGAATGTGTGTTTCCAATTCTTTACGTGACATGTCAATTTGGTATTCAATAAATGCCGTTTTGACTGATACCAATTACGTTTATATCAGATTTGTTTTATGGTTTCTACCACGGTTTTTCTAAGTGGCCTTTGACTTTTGACGAGAAGTATATTATCTTAGTTAATGGTTTTAACATCATTCTCATACCAGTGTGACATATATTAATAATCTCAAAAAAAACCTACGTGACAGTGTTGTAATTCAGCTCCAGTCAGCTCATCTGTATTTGTGTTAGTATTTATCACGGAATTGACTTCACTGCTTTGCAGTAGTCGTTCAACAGTGGCCAAAACTCAAGAGTATCTAATATCGGTCTTGAAAGGTGTCTACCTTCGCACAAGATTACTCTTGGCAGAGTTGTAGATAGAAAAATAATGATGCTTCTATCTCAAGGGTGTGTTCATAAGATATTTCAGAAGTCCAGAACAATGATACATTGAGCAGGGCAATTGTTAACTTAAATCTGATCCGCCGCCTTTTATGCAGAATTAATCAATAATTAATTTTAGCTCGCTCAAGCCCCCACCCTGATTTACTCTTATTATTATTATGATATAGCTCTGTTTAGAGTGTATTTAGTAACTTGACTGAGACAAACATGCAGTACATATAAAATGATTACATCGACGATAAATTTGTATATTTACAAATAACAGATTTTATAATCACTTAGATTTAACAAGGTTTTAAAATAATGAATATTGATTTATTAGAAAAAAAATTTCATCACTGTTGTGATATATAAAAATGATGGTTTTATGTAAGAAGTCACATGACAGGGTTTAGGTTTGACTTAGCTGCAAATGTTAGTTTCTGCTCCCGCTGGGTTTTTGGGATTAGAGCAGATAGGTCACTGGAGTTCTCTCGTCTCTGGTCAAGATTAAAGGCACAGCACGTTCCAAGTAAAGATCAGGGAGTAACTGCAAAGCTGGGTACCAGCGTCCTTTAAGACCACTTGATGATGGTTTCTAGTTCTACATCTGGCCACGTCTACCCATCCTTTTGTTCCAGAAGATTATTACTCTCACTGGCACCAGCCAACGACTATGGGAAAAGAAAATAGAAACAAAACGCTCTCCTGAGTACCGAGTTTCCCGACACCTACTTTGTGTGTCCCCCCATTTGTGTATTCCACCATCCCCATCTACTTCAGGAATTTATCCTAGAAGAGAATTAAGCTTAATCCCTCGAGAGAGAAAACTTTCTTTACAATTAAATTGAATAGCTTTATATTTACATTACATTCAATTGAAATGGTATAGATAGCATATGTTTACATTTGCATTTACATTGTTGAAAAAATGTTCACAATATAGATTGAATATGTTTACAGTTACATCTATGTCGTAATTTTGGATAGGAGAATTAAGGACTAGGGGTTGGTCCCTTCTGAATAGGTTAGAATAGTTGATAGTCACGGTGAGAGTTTAGTTAACATGAAATAGAAATTTCCACAAAGTGAGATGATATGACTGTGATATAAAGGCTGTCTCTGAAAAAAAACGAGGAAATCTTCTCTCTTTCACCTATCCTCTACGACAGCTTTAAAGGGCGTCAGACAGTCTAAACACAGATATATATATATTACATATATTTCTATCTACTCACGGACACGCACATACACGTGACGACAGTTAAACACACAGTCGTGGGGAATCTATAACAAATGATATATGTATATATTATTTGAAACGAGCTGACCAACGCACTGATTTAGTTCAAGAGAGATTTTTTATTATTATCATCTAAAAAAAATCTTCTCACAACACCAAAAAATTACATCAAGGAAAAACATATACAAATAGTCATAAAATTCAAGAAAAAGTTTACAAGGATGTTAGCCCGTTAGGATCTTACTCTAGGTTTAGCCCACAGCCCCGTTAAGAGAACAGATGAGGCCCAAAGAGTTATAGATACATAGGGTTGAGTCTAAGAGGTTTCTTTCTTTCTCGTAAATGTATGAACAGAGGTGGATAATCTGATTTAGCCTAAGAAAAAGAAAACTCTAGCCTTTTGTAACAAAAATTCTGCAGATTAAAAAAAGTTAAGACAGCAAATGGGTGACAATAATACACCGGTAACAGAACACTCAGACCTGCGTACCCTCATTCATTCCGCCATGGCCTCTCTCACACATATATACTCACAACTTTGCTCGCTGCCTCTGGGAACATAATACTTCTAGGACCTCCACACAGACCCGAACAATGCAGTCGTCGACCACGAAACCCCCCGTTCCAAAAGACGTACTGAACTCTCTGTCTCAGGGAACGATTCCTTGGGTGTTCTAATTTTTCGAATGTCTGATTAAGTCACATAAAATTTGTCCAGGCACGAAAGTTAGCAGAGCACAATGTCATTAGCTTTGGATTCTAGGATTTAAGGAATGTCAGATCGGTGTCTACTTCCAGGAAGGTACTATATTTGGTCACCACAATACTAGTCACAATCTCTGTCGGAATGTTAATGTTATTCTTGTATTTTTTCTCGCCGCCAGGCAGCATGTACATTTAAATTTTGTGGAGCAATATGAACTGGCTCAAAAGCCCAATAATATATTTCTAGTCTTTAGAAACCGTTTTTTTTTATTTAGTGGGATTGCTATTACTGTCTCTCTCTGATTGGCATATGCACTGTCAGACCAGTGTTACTTGAAACAAAACCCCCACGTGGTTAAAGATAGGAAATGTCTATGCTTCTCACAAATATGACTCTTTACTAAATGGCCGGTAAAGTTCGGGTCACAACCCAGTATTTTCATTATTTTTCACTGTATAAAAGGAAAAGCACATATAAATGGTACTACTTAAATGTACATTTACATATTATGTACTCAATATAACCCACATTTTCAAACCGCAAGCGTACCGCTTGACCTATCATTTAAAACTTCCCCGTAAAAGTAAGTTATATAAAAACAATCATCAGGAATTAGGAATATCGCGTATTCCGTCAATATTCACTGATGTCGCATCTAGCATTTATCAGTCAGCCTAGAAAAAATATGATCTCGACTGACCATTTAGCAGCAAATAAACTTCACCATAGCTACACACTATGGTTTAATGCCAGAAATTAATTTATTCTGCTCTCCACTGAAACGCGTCACTAGAAAATAATACTGACTATATAGATTAAGCACTCTGTTCAAAAGAACTAGTTTTAAAATGAAATCGGCGATTTAACACTTAATCACCTCACAAAATACTAGAGATCTATTATTATAATATATTCAAATAAAAACAGAAGTATTAAGAACTTAAACCACTTCGACCAAACTAAAAGGCCATCTCTATTTAACAGGAGATTATTTAGAAATCGAACGAAAGTTGTTTTCTAGTCTAACTGGCAAAGTTACTGAGTGAAATGAAATCAGATTTCAGCTCCTGGGTGGATATTTGAAAAAACCAGGGCAAACCAATCCCACATTTTCTCAAAACTCTCGAAAATCATCTCCCCTTTTTTTACGTGTCAACACCTACGTCAGCTTAACGCGTGTCGTAACGGCCATCAGTGACCGAGAAATGCGCGTGGACAGTTGTAAATCTCAGACAACCGTCCTGAAACTGCGACTATAAGGTGTAAATATTCGCTCCTACTTAAGCGTTTCGGCCGATGCAACTCGTTGTCGACCGGTGAAAATGCAGACGACGATGTCGGCTCTCTCCTAGCATTCTCACGCGTTTACGTCGAGAATCTAACTCAGGAGTGTCGTGTCATCTGAAGGTGCAGACCCAAGTCGGCTCGATGTCTGAGATGGACTGCAACTAAATCGCACTTCACGTCTGACTGACATCTATGTAATAAACGTTACTAGTCAGTATGAGAAAGAAAAACGATGATGGAAAGAAATATATTTTTCGCAACGAGTGATGCGAAAAATACAAGAAAAACAAGTACGGAAGATAATAAAAATAAAAGGAATGCGGGTGAGAGAATAGGAAGAAGATGTAGGCAATTTAATGATATAAAGACCTACGTGACAGGACGTCCCCCCTTGAGATATGGAAGCACTCCATGTCTACGTTATGGAATTCTAAAAATTTCCTATAACCGTAACTTCTGGATGATCCTGTCTTCTTCCCTCTTCATCTTCCCCCTCCATCTCTCTCCAATATCTACTTCAGTCTACTCCCCAAAGTTTCCTTCCTCTGGAATGTCCCTCTCCCATGCGCGCTTGAAAAGAGCGTCGCCGCTTTCGGACATTTTTGAAAGATTTCCTGTGATAGCGGTGGAATATCCCTGCCACTATCATCATTTTCGTCAGTTTTGGCGATCGTCAGGAGATGGTCGGAGGTTGGCACTGGTCTTTCCAAGTATCTCTTTAACAGATTTAAATGAAAAACCTTCTCCTTTCCTTGAATAGAGATCTGGTAGTTAGCCTTAGAAAACTTTTTCAGGACGGTAAACGGCCCTTGCCATCCGATCTTCAGTTGGTTGTTCTCGGTAGGGAGCAACACCAAAACTTTTCTCTCCTGCTTCCAGTTTTCTCTTTCTTCGCGACTTTCCTGTATCGGTTAGCGTGCTTTGTGCGTGCTCGCTTAAAGTTAGTCGTTGCTAGGTCCCACCCTAGTTTCAAACTTTCCTTTAAAACAACAACATATTTGCTTGCTGAGACAACTGTCTCATCAGCCTTCTCGTCTGTCAGAGACTGAAGTAAGGCTTCAAGCGGGCCCTTAATGGGTCTGCCGAATAAGAGTGTAGCTGGCGGAAATCCTGTGGAAGTATGAGGAGATTCGCTGTAGCCAAATAATGCTGCAGGAATACAAAGATCCCAATCTTCAGGTTTCACTTGTGCCAGTTTACTTAGCATCATGTTGAGGTTTCCATTAGCACGTTCCACGAGCCCCTTTCCGGCCGGAGTATATGGCTTAGTGTGGATGTGCTGGGCGCTCAAGATCTTAACGATCACTTCCATCAACAGGTTTCGGTATGGAGATCCGTTATCCGTTCAACACTTGTTGAGGGAATCCAAACCGAGTGAAAATCTGCACGAGGGCTTCTGCGACATGCTTGGCATCTGCGCATGTTAGCGGGATAGCTTCTGCCCATAAAGTGCATGTATCGACTAAGGTCAGGATAAACCTGTTCCTTCTTTTAGTCCTTTCTAAGGGTCCTAAAATGTCGATCACAACCCGTTCGAATGGTGTTCCCACTATTGGCATTTCACCCATGTGGACTGGGGGTGTCCGTTGCTTGGGTGGTACACGTTGGCACTGGGCACAGGATTTGACATATCTGATAATATCAGTATTTACTCCTGGCCACCAATAATGAGTGGTTATCCGTTGGTTTGTGGCGTTCTGTCCCATATGTCCGCTGAAGGGAAGAGAGTGCCCCATTTCTAGGATTTGGCTTCTGTACTGTTTCGGTACTAGGAGCTGGTTGTAACCTTGGTCAGGCTTGCCCGTTCTCCGATAAAGTACGCCATCCTCAGAAAAAATGTCCCCGTGCTGTTTGGGTTCCTTAGCCATGGGCAGTTTCCTAAAGCAGGGTGCCAAAGTAGGGTCCTTGTATTGCGCTTCTTTAAGTTCCATAGGTAACAAATTAGGCGCAGGCTCCCGTTCCTTCTTGGTTTGCCCTCTTGTAGTTACTGCTGCCACAATCGGCTCTTCCGGTTTCCCAATACACACGTATCTCCCGCCAAGTATGACTGGGTAGATGGGATCATCCATAACAGCCGCTTTGATCACGCCTCTGACAAAGTCAGAGTGTATCTCCACCAATGCGATGGGAAGCGCTGTAGGTGCATCACTCTTACGAACCGCCTCAGGGTTGCACGGGACATATGATCAGACCGAGCACACCGAGCCTAAACGCATCGGATGCTTATTAACAGTCTCGCAAGGCGGAATTATTGACAGTGATTCCCAACCTCTTGGGGATAGACCCTCAACGCGAGGTATTGTTATTTTGAACGGTTCTCAAACTTCTTGCTTATTTGACACGGGGCTTTCTTACGATTGCATTGTTGCCAGAAACCTGGTCAAACCCGGTCAAGAGACAGCAGAGACCGTCCAACTTTGTGGAGTTCGTAAGAGTGATGCACCTACAGCGCTTCCCATCGCATTGGTGGAGATACACTCTGACTTTGTCAGAGGTGTGATCAAAGCGGCTGTTATGGATGACCCCATCTACCCAGTCATACTTGGCGGGAGATACGTGTGTATTGGGAAACCGGAAGAGCCGATTGTGGCAGCAGTAACTACAAGAGGGCAAACCAAGAAGGAACGGGAGCCTGCGCCTAATTTGTTACCTATGGAACTTAAAGAAGCGCAATACAAGGACCCTACTTTGGCACCCTGCTTTAGGAAACTGCCCATGGCTAAGGAACCCAGACAGCACGGGGACATTTTTTCTAAGGATGGCGTACTCTATCGCAGAACGGGCAAGCCTGACCAAGGTTACAACCAGCTCCTAGTACCGAAACTGTACAGAAGCCAAATCCTAGAAATGGGGCACTCTCTTCTCTTCAGCGGACATATGGGACAGAACGCCACAAACCAACGGATAACTACTCATTATTGGTGGCCAGGAGTAACACTGATATTATCAGATATGTCAAATCCTGTGCCCAGTGCCAACGTATGTACCCACCCAAGCAAACGGACCACCCCCAGTCCACATTGGTGTGAAATGCAATAATGGGAATCCACTTTCGAACTGGTGGGTGATCGACATTTTAGGGCCTTTCGAAAGGGACTAAAAGAAGGAACAGGTTTCATCCTGACCTTAGTCGATACATGCACTTTATGGGCAGAAGCTATCCCGCTAACATGCGCAGATGCCAAGCATGTCGCAGAAGCCCTCGTGCAGATTTTCACTCGGTTGGGATTCCCTCAGCAAGTGTTGTCGGATAATGGATCTCCAGACCGGAACCTGTTGCTGGAGGAGAGCGTTAAGATCGTGAGGACCCAGCGCATCCACAGTAAGCCATATACTCCGGCCGGAAATGGGGCTCGTGGAACGTGCTAATGGAAATCCTCACCATGATGCTAAGTATTGGCTGGCACAAGTGAAACCTGAAGATGGGAATCTGGATGTATTCCTGCAGCATGATTTGGGTACAGAGAATCTCCTCATACTTCCACAGGATTTCCGCCAGCTACACTCTTATTCGGCAGACCCATTAAGGGCCCGCTTGACGCCTTACTTCAGTCTCTGACAGACGAGAAGGCGGATGAGACAGTTGTCTCAGCAAGTAAATATGTGTCGGTTTTAAAGGAAAGGTTGAAACTAGGGTGGGACCTAGCAACGACTAACTTTAAGCGAGCTCGCACAAAGCACGCTAACCGATACAGGAAAGTCGCGAAAGAGAGAGAACTGGAAGCAGGAGAGAAAGTTTTGGTGTTATTCCCTACCGAGAACATACCAACTGAAGATCGGATTGGCAAGTGGGGCCGTTTATCCGTCCTGTAAAAAGATTTCTAAGGCTAATACCAGATCTCTATTCAAGGAAAGGAGAAGGTTTTTTTCCAATTTAAATAGTCTCTTAAAAGAAGACGACTGGAAGAGTACCAGTGCCCAAACCTCCGACCCATACTCCTGTCGATCCGGGCCAAAAGTGCTGAGACGAAAGATACATAGATGTCGGCAAGTGGCTAATGCCACCGCTAATCACACAGGAAATCTTTCAAAAATGTCACGAAACGCGGAGCGAACGTCTCTTTCAACGCGGCGCAGGGGTAAAAATTCCGAGAAGAAAGGAAAATCGTTTGGTGGATTGGAGTAACCTTGAAGAAGAATATTGAGAGAGAGTGGAGGAGTTGGAAGATGGACCGAGAAGGAAAAGACAGACACCCCGACAGTGAAGTTACGGATATAGGGAAAAGATAATTCCATAACGTAAACATGTGTGACTTCCATAACTTAGGTACGTTCCCTGGTCCACTTGGATGTCTTTATATCATCTAATTGAGCTACATTTTCCTACTATTCTTCCACTTGGGTCCTCTAATATTTTACTGTCATCTCCTTTACCTTGTTTCATATCTATATAATTTTTTTCGCATCGTTAGTTTGCCTGAAAAAATATTAATCTTTTCCCATTCGAAATCGTTACCGTTTCTTTCTCATTCATGACCTAGTCCCAATCTACCTTCTAATCCTTTCTGTCATTTCAGACATAATTCTTTCAACATACGAATTCCTTTAGTATGCATCTCCTACATACTTTACATAAAAATATAAGCTTTCACATCTGGGTTGTCCCTTTCCAGATTGACACGATCACGCCTAATTTTAAAATCTCTCTCCTCACGTATATACGCGTTTGTGAAGATGGCTTATTACTATCGACATTACCCTTACACACTGCAATTTACCGGTCGAAAACTTCTGTATTCATCAACCTTACAACCCTATATGTAGCCCATAGCATAATATAGTTACTTTTATAAATTTCGCAGTACAATCACGCTTACTTTAATTAATTTAACTAATTGTCCGGCATAAATCGGTCACTTTATGGCCCGTTACTCCAATCTACTATTTAAACTGACGCTAGGTGTTTCTACTTTTTATAGGGCTCTTTTTTTTTACCTCTAACAACCAATATATTTTTCAAAATAATACCCAATTAATACAACATTAAAATACAATCACTCACTTCAGCATGAATCTCATACTCTACTCATTTCAATAACAAAAATGCTTTTAAATTCTAGAACAACTTATCGTTCGATTTCTAATTATCTCTGTTAACTAGAGGACTGGCCTTTAGTTTGATCGAAGTGGTTTAAGTTCTTACTTTCTTCTGTTTTGATTATCATATTAAATATCTAGTATCTCTAGTATTTTTAAGTGTGATATAAGTGTTAAATCGCCTATTTACTTTTAACACTAGTAGATCTTATCCTGATCAGTTAAGTGCGAATAATTTATAAGTCTGTATTTATTTTCTAGTGACTACAGTTTCAGTGGAAAGCAGAATAAACTTATATTTCAATTAAACCCAGTAATGCTAGCTTATAAATTTAATTCAATTAACTGCTAAAATAATCAGTCGAGATAATAATTTTCTAAAACTGACATTATAATGCTAGATACGACCATCTCAATATCGTGACGAGAAACTAATATTATAATATCCTAATCAATGGGATAATTTATATATTTTAAACTTACTTTCACGGGTGAAGTTTAAATGATAAGTTCAAGCGGTTTCGCCCGCAGTTTAAAAATAAGTAATAACCTATCCTAAACCAATTAGGATGTATAAATGATTTCATATATATGCATTTCCTTTTAAATACAGAGAAATACTGTGGTAACCCTAACTTATACCACCGTATTACCTCTAAAACTGTACAATATCCTGTGATATCCACATCCACTCCAATCAAAAAACTTTACCTATTTAATAAACGTTGGTCAGTTTAGCTTTTCAAGTAACTTAACTGGTTGATCACTGCCTAGGGGCCTCAGAGAGTGACAGTAAATAGTCCTCACAAACACCTGATATTCTAAAGTAACACTGGTAAATATTAACAATTATTCATTTGCGCAGATCATACTTGCTCCACAAACCCCAATGTCACACATGCTGCCAGTCTAATCATTCTACTCTTACAAGACTACCAATCAATTCCTAACAGCGTTATTGTCCCTATCATTCTAGGTGAAACCTAATATCCTGACAATTCACTGTGTTCGCTACAACCCTAATCATCTTACTTCCGTGATGAGTTCAAGATATCATCCAACTACTTCCATGTGCTCTGATTATTACACTTATCGCGCCTATACACACTTTAAATCTACCCAAACATAACTACAATTTCTGACAAACATTAAAACACCAAAACCCATTTTCATATCCACTCTCTACCGTACAACATATTGATTCCCCTTCATTGAATATACTCTATTTCAACTTACTTCCAAACCTACTCCCTATATACAATATCTACCTATACATATACACATTCCACTTCTACATCCATACAATAACCCACCCCCTCACCCAAAACCCCCCCCCCCCCCCCCCACCCCCCCCACCCCACACACCCACCCCCACCCCACCACACCCCCCCCCCCCCCCACACCCCCCCCCCCACCCCCAACCCCACCCCCCCCCTACCCCCCCCATCACCATACCCCACCCACCTCACATTACCCCTCACTTCCCATACTAATATAGAGTAAAACTCCATAACCATAACATCCTCTTCAAAAATCTCCCAAACCCAAATCACATTACCAACCCCCAACCACATCTCACACCCCCACCCCACCCCACCCCATAAAACCTTCTATATAACTACGTCCCCACATACCTCATACAACCCCCACCCCACCAACCTCCACAAAAACCAATCCTACACTCCCAACCAAACCACAACCACCATCTCCAATATTTCAAAACTCACATTATCATTAAAAAAACCAAATATACCACCCCATAACATTCTCCAATCATATAAATCAAAACAAACAACCACCACAACCCCACATTACTTAACAACACCTAACCCAATCCCAATCCCCCCCCACCCCTTCCCCCCCCCACTCACCCCCCCCCTCCACAAAACCCCCCAACCAACCAAAACACTAATCAACACAAA